>JAWPHD010014741.1:0-59351 GCA_037043455.1 Cyrtodaria siliqua | reverse complement strand
TTTTCATATCACTTGAGTGTATGTTGAAAACTCTCGACTCGATTATGCGTGGATGTTCATGCTTTGTGATTTCATTGTGAGCTTCGAGTTCAAACCCTGGAAAAGGAGATTGTTTTGTTTAGTAAAACTGTTATAGTAGTAGCAGTTAACTTTACGTCAAGAGTATAGTTGGATAAATGCAATTCGTTTGTTAGTTTTAGTGATTTGTATAGTATGCCAAACAAACCATGTCTGATTTGAAAGCAATGTGCGTCAAACCAACTAGTATAATGCTATTTTAAGTATTTGCTTGTTTTCGGAAGAGACTACCCGTAATGTTTCCGACTTAGATTCAACATTTCAATGGCGGCGATTCAAGATGGCGATGTTATCTATAGAAATTATTTGGATGTCTGTTACGAAGATGCCTATGTGTAGAAATGGTTATATATGAAACACGGTCGTATGCTCTTATATGCTCAATATCCCTTCACCAATGAACGCTTGAAGGTCGCCATATCACCTTAGTTGTTGGTGCGAGTATACAACCCAATTCAATTCAATTCAATTCCTCAATATGAATACTGGATACATTGTAAGAGAAGTAGTTTGAGATGTTATTGTTCTACGATATAAATATATTTAGTATTAAAAGCATGCACGTGTATCTTATACCACACATAAATAGCTTAATGGGCGATATTTGTTTTATTTCAGCATGTTTTACAATCAAGGGGGATAAATCCTTTCTTGCTAAGCAGTAACTTACACGAGCAAGTTATTGGTCCCTCAATAATACATATTCAGACAATGAAACCCAATCACATACTGTCCCTTTAAACAACTACTTTTCTTTTGTTCAGCTCTTATATCAGCTACATTAGTTTATCTTATCAACATACATACACGGTTGTTACTGCAATGTCTCTAACAATCGATTTAGAACATTTCGTTCGAATCAAATCGTATGCAATACTTTGTATTATTAATCAAGTAAACTTTATTAGACACCTGTTTGGCCTTTGGCCGAATATAACAGTCCCTGGACATAACTGTATAACCTCGAATCATGTATGAATCACTTAATAACTTCATATTATAATACAACATGAGTCAGTTTGTAAATAGATGCATTAAAAAAACACACGAATGTTATCTATTTAAACAGTACAAATGTCACGTGTTAGTCTAAAAGGCACATGCGTCACAACACACCTGCGATATAGTTGGTGATAGCAAAGTTGGATTTAACGTTCAAAATGACAAGCAAGAACTTGAAAGGTAAACTAATTAATTAACGATTCTTATTGCATGTCCTACATATTTAAATTGACAAAACATGTTTGTGTTCTAATGCACCAATAAATTGATTGTATTAACTCAGACATGAATGTAAATAACTTGCTGCATGTAATATTAAAATCGATTGTTCCCATAGGTAAGATCTGTTGAGGATCGATAATTTGAACATTCAAACAAACATTGTAGAGAATAATCATCAACAATGTACACGTACATTTTTTAGACCACCTGAACCTGAGCCGACGGCTCAATGTGATCTTTTGGGATCAATATTCGTCCGTCGTCCGTCTGTCGTCCGTCCGTTTTCGTTAACTTTTGCTTCAAACGAATCCTCCTCAGAAGCCGCTTGGCCAATTTCGACCAAACTTTACATGAATGATCCTAGATAAATACCTGTTAGGTTTATTAAAATTTGGTCATCAGGAAATCCAAGATGGCCGCCATTATCAGATATGATCGAAACCTTAAAAAAATCCTCTTCACAAGAACAGCGGGATAGATTTTCATAGACGTAGGAACTAATCTTCTTCTCTGAAACCACAAGGCACAGAGCTCTCATGTATTGCATGTAGCATCAGCTTCTGGTACACTACTAAGTTTGTTCAAATCGCTTCTCTGAAACTACAAGAGTCAGAGGTTTAATATGTTGCATTTACTGTAATCTTATGGTACTTTACCACGTTTGTTCAAATGGTGACCTTGGGGTCACATTTGGTCCCGCCCCAGGGGTCACATGTTTTGAGCCAGATGTTTAATACGTTGCATTTACAAAAGCTTATGGTCCTCTACCAAAGCAAAAGTAATAAGTCCAACAGGAAGAGTACCATTCTCAAAATACAGTCACTCCAACAATAATTACAAAGCAAAGATGATACAAAAAGTACATCACAAACACGTAAGGGTTGACAACAGGGGTTCCTCCTTCGAACGGCCAGTGGCAAAATGGACCACCGAGAAGAAAGCTAAAAATATCGGACAGGGTTAAACGGACAGGGCTAAAGGAAGTTTAAACCGGTTGAAGGGTGCACCGAACCTCACTCTTACCCTCTCATCATCCCTAAACAACATTTAATTAAAGTGTAAATAAAAAGAATCCCTGTCTAGTTAACCAAGTTTACCAAGCATGTTCAAACTGTGATCCTGGGGCCACGTTTTGCCTTGCCCAGACGTCATATGTTTTACAAAGATTTTGTTTTAAAAATCGTATTCGCAGAAACAGCCAGAGGTTTAATAATTTGCATTTGGTATAGGCTTATGCTCCTCTACCAAATTTGTTTAAATGGTGACCCTTGGGTCACATATGGCCTAGACGTGTCTAGAGAAATACTTAACAAATATTCTTCTGAAACTACACGAGCCAGAGGTTTACTATTTTGCTTTAATCATCATGGTCCTCTACCAAGCTTGATCAAATGGTGATCCTGGGGTCACATTTTGTCCCGACCCAGGGGTCACATGCTTAACATAATTAGACTTATATGGGGATAATCTTCAAAAAAATCGTTTTCTCAGAAACAGCTTGGTCAACATTGACCAATCGTCACATGGATAATCATTAGATGAATGTTTTTCAAATTTATTAGAATAGGTTGTTAAGCGTGACATCTAAGGTGGCCATCATAGAACAATCTTTGAATGACTTCTTGTACACTGGGAAGCTAGGGCCTTGTGTTCAAATCCCACTGGAGGTAAACTTTTGTTTATTAATTCTCCATTTTTATTATTGTTTCTTGTTTGGATGCGTTTTTTCTTTTGTCAATTTTTCTTAAGTTTTTATATAAAGATTTTGCATATTTCACATAGACTTATATAAGGAAAACTTAAAAAAACTTCTGTTAAATTGTTAGCATGGAGTTGTGGGTTTAAATATCGGTTGAGATATTTTTGTGTTTTGCACTTGTAAAAAGATATTGAAAGGAATTTAATGATGAAACCCCTTGATATAAGAGCCAGTTTAGCTTGTAGAGCATCCACAGGCCCTCTTGTTCTCTTTTTCCGTATTATTATTAATGATCGCTAACCCCTGGTCTATTAAGGTTTTCATTTGAAATTCCTGGGATCAAAGATGCCTTCAACTCTGTATCAAAAGTTTGAATGTAGAGATTTTGCATGTTTTTACATAGACATACATAAGGAAATACTTAAAAACTCTTCAATCACCATTTTCGAGAGGACAATTTTTTCATCATTGCAAAGATCCTCGGTTGATCGATTCAGGGCCATCTTGGAGCTCTTTTTCTAAAATGTCAAGCTCTTTCGATATTTCCGCAAAATTTCGAAAAAATGGTATATATTGTGGTCGGTACCGTCTGTCCGTCAATCGTTTTTTATTATCATAATTCGCCATCATAAACAGCTCCTTCATTTGTTGAAGGAGAGTATTCATATTTGGCACAAAAAATTCCTCGGATACCAATATGAAAACGGTTTTGGATCCAGGTTCTGACACCTCGGTGACAGAGGTCAAGTTCAATAGTTCAGATTTATCAAAATGAACGTTAAACCCGCTATATTTTCTCTTCATGAAATACTTACATGTATATATTAAGTAATGATATAGGCATACACTGTGGAATGGGTTTTGCAATGTATGTACGGAGTCAGCATGCATTTGTATTGTTCCCTCGTAACCTAAACTCCACATACATCTGACGAGATTGGGAGGTAAATGAACCAATACAATAAATGATAACGGTAGTACATAGCATGTGTGACACATGCTATGTACTACCTTTATCTTTTATTGTATTGGCTCATTTACCTCCCAATATCGTCATTATACGACTGAATCTACACAAACTAGTATTTGCTTCATATTAATTGATTTGTGTAGTATAAACGTATGCGTATTATATATATTTACGAGATTATCATTATCTGAGCAATTTCATACGGCGTGTGCAACCTTTACCTTTTTATTTGCGTATCAATTATATGCTACTTTTAAAACTGTATTTTGCTATTATGCAAAGAAATCATGTATACTTTTAAGATAATGTATCACTATATGTGTTATGCGTCCACAATACATCCCTTATCAGCCCGAAATATCGAATGTGTAGAGCTGATACTGGGGCAGATATAAACAACAGCCATACAATAAACATGTTATCATGTAACTACTGAAGATATTTTCCTGTTTACTTTTAAACCTTCTTCAGTTGTTTATGCATGGGTCGCACACTCTGAATCAATAAAACATATCTAGACAAAATGGACAATAAGCAATGACAGCAATCATTTTGATACACTATACTGTTAAATTGAATATCACCGATTAATTGAAAACAATAAAATACCAGCAAAACAATAAATTGTTATTTACTGCCAAGTTCAATTACCAGCTATATTGACTTAATCCGCAATGCTATACAAGTCCGCGAGTTTCTTTATATCTTACACTTGAATGCATTCGGCGATTCACAGAGCAATTGAAGAACTTTTCTCAAATTTGTTTTAATACTGTTATGAAAGAGATTAACACTTTAATGTTGAGTGCTCTACGTAGGCAGGTAGACAATGCTATCGCAACTACGTAGATGTATCTGAATGTTCTATCGCTGGAACAAAATCATATGGAGAAGAAGAATTCCAACAAATTCAAAATAAACAACTGTTAAAATGATAAATAAAAGGAAAGTATGGGACAACACACAAACATAAAAGGGTTACCAATATGGGTACCGCCTGGTAACCATCACTGTGGAAAAGCCAAATGCAACAAATAGAATGCAGAGCCGTGACATTATTTAAAACAATTCATTAATTCGGATGTATTCTTTTTTCATCCATTGATATTTTAGGAACTGAAATATGCATGCACAATGTACGATTGTATTGTTTGTGCATATATAAGTGTGGTGTACTGCATTCAGGAATGAATTCGGTGGTAAAGGAAAGTCGTAATGCAAGCGAAATTCAAACGCAGCACAACCGGAATGATTTAAACACTATAATGCATAGTTGTGTTACCCGAATGCACGCGGGTATGCATGGTGCAAATATTGTATAATGCGTCGGTGCTTTAAAAGCTTCTAATGCTCTGCAAACTTACTGCTGATAAATATATAATGCACATTGGAGCAAAGCGTGTTAGTATGGTAATATACGAATGATATTAGTTTTCAAATTCCTCTTTAAACTGAATCAAAACGTGCAAGAATCTCGTAATAAATGAATTTGCATTTATTTACTAGATAAAAAAAAATTAATGCTCAATATAACCTCGTTTAAGAACATGTGATGTTTTCTATCTGTCAGACTTTACATGCAAATAAACTTTAGATAAGCCATTTAACCAGAACACTTAAATAACGACACTGTCACCCCGTAACATGCCAACATCGTTAAGAAAACACTATAATAGATTACATGAATATTGGTATCCTAAGGACACATCTTATGTAGGACAATTGTCAGTCATAACAAATACGATTGAACGAGGACATCCAATACACATAATCATTGCGCCTTCAAATACGCAACATTCAAAGGCATATATATGAACTAAAATCCAAACATTTATGTGAATGCATGCTACCGAACACACATACAAACGAACATTTAAAGTTCGTACCTTATATTTAAAATCACAATTCATATAAATCCATGCTGTATACATGTATTTGATAAATACATGGAAGTATGCCAATTACATAGCTACATAAGCAACTTCATAAACAGGGTAAATATTAGGGAAACATATTAATTGCGTTTCTCCGGAGAATATATATTTTGATTTTATTATCAGGAAAGCTATGGAATACGAGTCGGCAAATACACGTAAATGTATATATGCTGCAATCTGAATTACCACTTACATCAATAACAGTTATGCTTATAACGTAAAACGGTGTTTATAATTTGGACTCGGGTGGATTATTGAAATGTAAAAGTTACGTGACTTGTTAGTATTAATTTAATAGTCCTGCGATATGTAATTTTTTATATCTAAATTTGACCAGGAAATGTAGCAATCTAGACAACAGTTCACCAAAGACATGCACACAAACAAACAATAATTACATATATGAATAAATAGAGATTATTTAACTGCTGGGATCGATTATAGGGAAATCCTTCATGAGTGGTAGACGTGTGGTTCTTTTCACGAACGAGCGCACGAGAGTGAGTGAAAAAACAAAGCACATCTACCATCAAGAGAAGGATTACCCAATAATCGATCTCAGCAGTTAAATAATCTATTTATTACATTTTAAATTACGTTTTTGCAAACAAATATTCGCTTTATTGAACGTTATCGGCGGATGACGTCGATGTCAGCAACACATTGTTGACGTCACGACTCAAGTCGCAACGTTAGTTATTATTGTGTTCTAAGTTAGCGACGTTAGTTATTATTGTGGTCTTCGCTAGTTATTAATATTTAGCGATAATGAATATTCTTGCACTGAGAAATCCCGATCTTTCACGCACAGAAATGTAATAAAGGGCAAACTTCCAGATATGAAATCACAAACATAAACGAGTTACTAGGGTTACCGCTTTGGAACGCTCAGCGGCAAAAATGAAGCCGTTGGTTTAAACCAGGTACTAGGGTGCACCAAACCTTTTTCTTACTCCATGTCATCCCAATAAAACGGTTACATTAATAGGCAATATAAATATAACATATAAAATGATTATGTATAAATCATGTATATGAATAAGTATAGAAAGCCACAAAGAAACTACTCACTGAAGCCAGAGCAATAAAATAATAAACCGTTAAGGGTACGACAAGACCAGATTAAATACAAAAATCAAACGCTACCGTAGAATTTAGGTAATTTGTAATCAACCACTAAACATGCAGTGCGTTGAAAATGTAAAGTTTAATAAGAGTGTATGAAAGTGATTATGACCAAGGATCATACGAAGTTTGTAAATCACAATGACATCATCATGTAATTTGTGATAGTTCTTGTCACAGATAGGTTCTTACAATACAAGTAGATATAAAAATCGAACAGGCAAAGTAGCATTCAAGGACGACAGTCAACCACAAAAAACACAGAAACAAGTCATAGCACTATTGTCAAGAGTCACTTTAATCGAAACTGTCACGTGTTTAATCCAAATTTATTTTAAGTCTTGCTCTACACTATATGTAATAATTCAAGAAAACGTTTAAGTCCAACAGGAAGAGTAGCATTGACAGAATGCAGTCATAACTCAAGAACTGTATACAATTTTAGTTTTAAATATGTGTTTGAATGACACTAGTGTAAGAGTGAGGTTCGGTGCACCCTAGAAATTGGTTTAACCCCAGAGTGGCATGTTTTACAGCTGGTCGTTCCGCGGCGTTGTCCCTATTGTCAAACAGATTACGTTTATGATGTCATATGCATTGCTTTTTGTTTGACCTTGAACTTGTTGTTTGTTTCGATGTGTGTTTTTGGTTGGCTGTGGTCCTTCAACGCTACATGTCCTGTTCGACTTTTATATCTACTTGTATTTAACTTACACACACAATACGAACGCTACATTATTAATAATATGTGAAAAATCTCAGCGTCAGCGTCATGTGTTGTTAATAAACCATGTTTGTATAACTATTTGTTATATGTATGTTTTGTATTGCATTGCTACCCTCTAAACGTGTATTTGTATAATTATATGTAATATTAATATTTCGTATTTCATTGGTACCCTCCTGAAAGTGTAATACGTTTTCTTTTCCATAGCTTTCTCATTAATATAAATATTCTTTGATATGGATGGTATGGTGCTCATTTACTAGAGCTTTTTGTCTTGTCCCAAGAATGATGTTCCGTTATGTGTCATCCGATTGAAACTGTATGCGAAACGATCTCAAAATTAGAACTACTTTTTAACTGAAACGCGCCGTTTCTTATGTTAACATTTTGTTCTAGTCAGTGTTAAACTTGTATAATAAATACACATTAGATAACTAGTCAATGACCTAGATTATGTAATAAGCCGATAGTTAATACATCCACATATTTATGAAATGTGCATTTATCATTTAACGATAGCCTTGCTAGATAAAAAGAAAATACAATGTCGGTGCTTTCTGATATCAAGTTTATTAGACGAGACGTAGAAAACAAAAAATGGCGAGGCTCTGCCGAGTTATACTGCATTTTCATTACGAGCGTTTTAACCTTGCTTGAAACTAGCGTTTTGTTAGAAACTGGGACCATGAACCTCTGGCCGTTAAAATACCTCATTTAAGGTTCCATGTTCACCGTCATATCTTAGGGATGTCTCAAATATTTCAGTGCTATTGATTTTTTAAATATTGAGTTCTGCTCAACCCTGGGCTAGAGGGCGTAACGTAGCAAGCACTTTTCATTACCGTTCATGAACAGTCTCAATGAAACCGAGACAGCAATATTATTTGTATTTATCGTGTTCGACTATTTCCAAATTTCTCTTTTCATACTTTTTTTATTTTGAAAGGCATACTATTCATTTCAACATGTAGATTATCGACACTTTTTTTAGATTTTTCTATCAAACTGAATGTTACGATTGACTTCAACGCCGCAATATTGTTTGTCTTCATCACGCTTTATTACGTTAGATAACGCCAAGAACAATATACTCTGAGGTCTTCAGCCGTTTATCAGTCACTGTCGACCAAAATAAAAGTTTATCAGTCACTGTTTTGCAAAGTTTATTGGGGAGCTCGTTTATCAAAGGGCAAATCTGTATAATAAATGTATTACTTAATTAACTTCATGACGTAAGTTAACGTTACGTACACTGTACGCCGAGGTATTCAGCCGGCTTTGCTTTATCAATCACTGTTTAGGTACATTTTTAATTTCTTTTGTTTTCTTACTTAATTTTCGATTCGTTGGGTCCCCTACTCCGGCCGATAAAAGGCTCTGGGTATTGTTTAACCACTCATAGGATATGTTGTCTGCTTTTTAATTTAGTATTTTGGCTGTTACTTGTGATATGCAGGCTTCATAACCGCAGCACCCAACTAAATTCCTCTTTGTTTATTTCGCTCTTCGGGGCATACAATCTTTTTAGATCCTGGGTCCATACGCCGCTGGATATAGGGGATGAAATAAAGATACTCATATTGCTATATCCACCGCGTATGCTTGCCGTCTTCGGGATGATGGTTAAAATTCTGTAATGTTGATTTTTATGAATATTGAGTTCTGCTCAACCTGGGGCTGGAGGGCGTGAGCGGTAGCTAGCATATTTCACTACCGCTCATGAACTTTCTCAGTCCAACCGAGACTGCAATATTTCGTATGTTTCGTGCTCGACCGTTTCCAAAGGTCCATTATCATACTCTTTTTTATTCTGTCCCCCACCCCTTTTATCAATGTGCATATCTGCATGATACATAATTGGTCTAAAAAGCAATAATTTGTTCATGACCCCACAAAACGACAATTTTCACTTATATCATGAGCTAATATATTATTTTAGGTGACGAAAAAAGAAAGGTTGTATGCATTAAATTGGGGAGGGTCAATTTACCCCGCCCGCTTTTTTTAAGGACATTGAGAACAAATAAAGAAGTACCTACTGTTAATGCCAAATTACCTCCCTTTGCAGTAACAATATTATCCATAACAGATTATTACTTAGCACATTTTGAAACTGTTTAATTGAATAATTTGTTCTGAATTAAGTGTGCTTACAAAAACATGTATCAACAATTGTTTTATAAAAGCTCTGTTTAAGCTTTTATACTCGCTCAAACCTGGCCTAACCCTACCTAACTCTATAGGAAATTCCAGCATTAACATTGAGTACTTTTATATTTGTGCTCTGTATACTTAAAGTAAAAACTAGTAATATCTTAACCGCATGTGATATAACCACCTAAATATTTGTATTAGCTGATGGTTTAGACCAATATTTGCCGGATTTTGAAGTCGACTAAACCATTACAAAAGTAGTTTGGGTAAATTAACCACCATACAAGTTTACGCATACTATTGGATGTTAATGAGTGTTCATTGTCAAATAAAGCATATATACTTAAACCGTATCATAAAACCTTTATTTCGCAAACATATCATCATTATTCTGTGATACAACCATACAACCGTAATTTATGTCACCTGAAACAGTATGTTAGTTGATGTAATAGGCGAATATTTGTCGTATTTATGAACCTGTATGTAGTTGACTTAACCATTACAAAAAACGACCGTGGATGGGATAAACTGACTCCCAAATTGTATGCATTACCGTGAGTTGTAAGCAGTGTGCATTGTCAAATGAAGCATATTGATACATAAACAAATGAAACCATTCTTTTATGGAAAATACCAACATTACTCTAGTTTGGTAATGAAATGTGCGTTATATTAACATTTAACATGCATATAATATCTCCGTAAGCGTGCTAGCACATACATAAAGTAACCGATGGTAATTCCCTAATGACATGTGATACAACAATACAACCGCTGTTTTATGTCACCTGAAACTTTATATTATTTCACGGAATATGAAGGAGGAAGCACATAATATAATTACAAAATTACCACATGTAAAGAAGAAGGCACCTGATTTCCCCGTGGCAAGACCGACCCGCTTTTGTCAACACTTTTATGGTTGTGTTGTCAAATACTTTGCTACTATTTTTCCTTGCAATTCTTGTTTGTTTTGAGTGCATGGTTTTAGCTGATTGTGTGCTGTGATTATTACATTTCTTGTTCGACTTGTATACCTACTTTTAATAAATTTACACCATACATGGCGTTACATAGAAATGTATCAAAATTAAATTAGATATGATTCAAGAAATAAGTGTATCTGACATATATACAACACATATACATTAGCGTTCCTATAAGCCCTTATTTAATCCTGCAATGGAGACTTGTGGCGAATGTGTTTATCACACTACGTTTTCCTTATTTTACTACTAGTAAAGCAAAACTAGTTAAATGATATATAGGGTCCTATAGAAACCACAGCTTCCGAACGCAATGGCATCGTAGGTCCGCACTGTACTGCAAACAAGGACTTGAAACTACAATGAAAGAGACAAAAAACAACAGAAAGAGTGGTGAAGACAATATATATATATATTTGTGTCTTTAGGCAGGTACCGTGATACTTGAGCCAACGGAGATGCGCATATTGTTGTGATGTGTATTAACAATCACGAAACCGCAGCAAATACACGTGTATGAAGAGTTAAAGCACCATCATTCTAGAACGGAGTTGAACTTATCCCAGGATGGCGGCCGGATGTATCGAGATACCATGCGGGAGTCTGTCTGAGGAAGAAAAGAATTGTATTAAATTTTACATACTGACAACCAAACTTGGCACTCAAGCTGTTAGACTATGTTTCAACAAAAATATTCCACCGCGGACGCTAACAACATTTCTTACTAAACACAGTGCGGCACTAAAAGGGCTAAAACAGAAAAAGGTCTTGAACAAAAAGCAAATAGACACTATGTATCCAGGTAATACCCAAGTAAAGTAGCATGCTATAATAACTACACTTCGTTCTCGCTTCCGGGAAACTGCTGGCCTATATGTCCACTCTTCTAACAATTAAACATCCTTCATTATATACATTTCATATTCATCGCAATAAAAGACAATATTTTAAATAGTAGCATGATTAAAACCTATAGTAAATAATCAATATGTTTTTTTCCTGACATAATTGGCAAGTGCTAGAGTTTTTTTGATTTGTTTTAGCACCAGGGATAACAGTGAGTAGTACGGATTTTGACGTCACATTGATGATCTGTATCATCCGGCAAACAAAAGCATTGCCATCTCCAATCCGTGGTTGGGACACCCTGCCACCTAGCGGCGAGATTTCAGAAGAGGCCGATCTCGCTCGTATACAATCTTACAGGAACAACTTCCTGTCTCACCTTGCTGTCCCGGAACTGGCTCAGTCTGTGTACAACGATGTATGCCGGGATATAACTGATGTCAGTACATGTTGTAAATGATAAGTTAAATCAAGCTTATAAGTTATCGTTGATAAAATTTCAATAAGACACATAGTTAAATATAATAATAAGCTTAACTGAGTTTTAGAATCTCTAAATGCCACAGGTATACTTTGTAAAGTAAAGAGAATATTTATTTAATACACGTCGATTGTCATTAATTACAATATCTCAAATAACGACGAATAATATCAAATTTTCTGATTGTTTTTTTTTTAGTGTGATATGTCAAATTAAGATTTGTAAGATCACTGTCTGGTACATGTACGTGTTTAGGTGTATAGTTTTTATAGTAATGTGTATTATTTTCAAGATGGCTGACAATGCATACGTCGGTAGGTAATAGGTGCTCAGTTATTTCACCTTGATGCTTCATATCCAGCGGTTTCCCCATTACATGGTCCGAGTATTAAATTTCATACCCCATTTAACCCCTTCTCCAAGAAACGAAAACGAGGTTGGCTTGTGTATCTATCAAATACAACCTTAATTTCGAATTAAAAAGTGTGTATATTGTAAAATTAAAACATTTAATAAATACTTTTAAAGAGGTTAACGCGTTTGTTCAATAACATATTTTTAAACATGTTTTATTGTCGAAATATTCGTTATAAAATCCTGCTAATATTATAAATACTGAAAAGGTGATCCCTTGGAAGCAACAAACACAAACCAGAAAGAAAAGAAGCAGACTGGGTTTTATTGAGTCTGTTCATGAGAAGTAATTGTAAGATGGACCACCTATCACGCCTCCTAGCACCGGCTTAAACGATATTCTTCTTTAAAGCAACACATAATGGGATTTATGATCCCAAAGGACAAACAAATAATAACACTACTGATTTATAGTCGTTGCGACTTTTTACGGCCGCCACACAGCACTAAACAAACGCTAGTGTGATTTTCCATACATACTGAAAACGTGATCCCTTGGAAGCAACAAACACAAACAGGAGAGAAAATTACCAGACTCGGTTGTATTGGGACTGTTCATGAGGGGCAATTATAGGATGCAACACATCCCACGTCTCCTAGCACCTGCTTAAGCGATATTCTACTTTAAAGCAACACAGAATTGGCTTGATAATCCCAAATGACCAGTAAATAATAACAATACTGATTTGCTGTCGGGGCGACATTTGACGGCCGCCACACAGCACTAAACAAACGTTGGTGTAAATGTCAATAAATACTGAGAAGGTGATTGATTGAAAACAACACATACAAACAAGAGAGAAAAGTAGCATACTCGGTTTTATCGAGTCTGTTCATGAGTGGCAATTATAAGATGCAAACCTCTCACGCCTCCTAGCACCGGCTTAAGCGATATTCGGCTTTAAAGCAACACAGAAAGGGCTTGATGATCCTAATAAATTTCCCATCGCTTAATGGAATTAAGACGGACCACGTAATGCATTTTATAAACAAATAAATAGAGAGATTACCACTATGCCTGATTGTCATTTAAAGGAATTCTGACTTTTAGAAGGTGCATGAATATTCGAACCTCTACATTTAGTGTAAACATTCTTTAACCAGAACTACGTTAAGCAGATAAGTTCGTTCTACACCGTATCAAAAATTTTGGGATGCACCGAACCGATATCTGTCAACATGTGCTCGGACTACGCCGTACCATGGTAAAATAGCATTTGGTACACAATGTATCATCGTGACAATTTTCAAACTCAAACAAAACACTTACATTCTACAAATTATCTGGTCAAAGGATTTTTACTCTAAATGGAAGGATTCGAATATGTATGCATACCCTAGGAGTCTGAATGCCTCTCCATGATTTATCTCGATTTTGTTCTTCAAAATAGGATACCGCTATTTGGGAGAGGTGATTGTGGTTTTAAAACGGGGTATCTATGAGATTGACGGGAATAATTCAAGGCATTAGACCTTCCTGGGAACGACGATTATATCTAATATAAACGATGGATAGAAACATCCAGATGAAAACATTGTCCGCCATCGTGAAAATAATACACCTTACTAGAAAAGATGTACACCAAAACACGTTTCAGACAGTGAAGAAAAAAAAAGAGATTATCAAATCGTTCCATAATTGTTCATACGAAAGGATGACTTATTTGAGATTACCTATATGCATTGCTTAGTACTGGTTCTACCCAGGAAGCTTCCAGCGTGATAAGTATAAGTTGCAATAACTTGTTTCGCAATCAAAGTAAAGTAAAGATGTTTAAACTAATATATAGACTCATTTCTGTAGTTTTGTAGAATACCATAATTAACTGCATTATCAATTGTAGGCCATCAACCGGCTAAGCGGGGGAATATTGTCGAGTGATATTACCGAGGTCACTACATCCGACATTGTGCCAGCCGAACAAGGGCGAATATTGCAGGAACTTCAGGAAGAAATAAAACGTTTGAAGAAAGCAGTTCCGCCGCATATCCGCAGTAACAATACATTATTTATAGTGTTTAGGGTTAATATCCGTCCAGATTCTACTGTTCCTATCTATACCTTTAGGATGTCCCATTGGTTAAAAGGTGGAGGGACTATACTCATTAGTACTACATATACACACACCTTTTAAGTTTACCATTATTTACGAAATTATCTGATGTGAAATTCAAACGAAGAGGTGGTTTTATTATTTAAAGTTATGTTGCTCAATTTCGAATTGACATGTTTATCAAAGCTACACAATCCCGATAAAATAATACAATTTCAAGTTTTTTTAAACATAAGAACGCCTATAGATGAAGTTCTTTGCTGGTTGTGTTGTCTACATTGTTTAGGCTGTTATACTGTCGTAGCGTATATCGAGGCATTTGCATAATAGGCGTGATAAACGCTTCGGTAACTTTGAATTGTACCACCCAGCGATTACGGGTATATAAGCCTAAATGTTTATATAGCAATGTGCTCAGATATCCGATAACTACAGACTGTTCAACTCGATGATGATATTCAATGGCGTGCAATGTAACTATTTACATGTTTTTAATGAACAAGTAAAATGCGTAAATACATCACTATGTAAAGAATTATAAACACTTACCCGCATATTCCACATAAGTTCCATATATTGTATATATTTATTTCCTATAATATCCTTGAAATAAACCAAAACCACACACATATTATACATGTATACATATACAGAGGGCGTGTATCGGTAGCCAATAGTATGTAACGTGAAATACATGCTCAAGTGTTGACTCGGGATAGGGAGAAATTATTGTTTACAATGAGACACTAGAAGGATATTGTTCAAATTAATTATATATATGGAATTTTCTTTTGTTGGAAAAAGACCAGCAATAATATTTCTCGCAAATCGTAGTTTTTAGGATGTGGGGAAGGGGTATACACATGAAGGTCGCCCATTCAATTCCGGAGGGTCTTGGGAAACTAATGAGAGTCAATAAGTAAAAAAAAAATCGTTTTTGCGTGCGAGCGTGTTTGTGGGTGCGTGCGTAAGCCGTGCTTGTGTGCGTGCTATTATGCATATATTTGTTAATATTTAAATCTGATGAATCTGAAAGGCATTTGAATACTACTTCTTCAAAAATAGAAAATTCATAAAAAAAAATTGTATTTAAAAGTGCTAAGGCCCGCACTAGAACCCGGTCCGCAACGGAGAAAGCATATTAAGACAGCGCGTTAACCTACTGCGCTACGGAGGCCGATTAACAATGTTGTATTAATTAAGTTACTTTACATAAACATGCTCAATCGCGAAGGACTCTTTGCTAATATTACGGTGGATAGACGTAACGGACCCTGGTTGCTCAAAACTGCGTTACCTTGATCCTGGTTGCACTTGGAACGGACCCTGGATGGTAAAAACAGAGGGAAAATGGACACTGAAGTCAAAAAGTTCGAAAATAAAGATACATTATCGTATGTATAAGAAAAAAACTTTATGCGACGGAACTTTTGAATATCATATCCTTCGAAATACATTTACTTTATGTACAACAAATGCAGAATAATTCCTAACAAGATGAAACAAATTTACTCCTAACCAGTCGATACAAAGTTGATGGCTTTAAAAAGCCAAACTTCCATATGTTCTCTCTGACTGATTTAATATGATCCCAAATTGGTTTGCAACTGCTGTTGTTCTTTATTAATAAAGATAACTGTTTAGCCTAAAAACCTGCAAATATTTACATCATGTCTAAATTTCAGAGCACCGGACCCTGGTTGCTCTGTAAAAAATGCGTGAGATTCTGCATTACGTGGTCCGAGTATTAACTTTCATACCCCATCCAACCCCTTCTCCAAGAGGCGAAAAAAGTTTGCATATTGTAAAATTAAAACATTTAATACATATTTTAAATAGGTTATCGCAATTTTTCAGTACTTTTTTTTTTAAATACCTTTTATTGTCGAAATATCCCTTATAAAATCCTGCTAATATAAGCTTTCCCATCGCTTCATGAAATTAAGGCGGGACCACGTAAAGGGCAACAGACAAAATCCGTACCACTGGCATCGGATCCTGGTTGATAGATTGTTTGCTATATACCTTCAGATTAAAGAGAAAAAGACGATCGGGACTTTGGCTCCACAAAAACAAACAATGAAAAAACATCTGTTGGTTGCAAGGCGTTTTAAGTCATCTTCAGCACATTTTAGGTATATGTGATGGTCGATTTGTTGGTGGGGGAGGCAGACCACCGACTTTTTCATAAATAGGACATGTACTGAATACCTCATGAAATCTGGGAACGATCTGGATTCGTACCCACGTCGTAGCGGTGAACTTGAAATAGCGCCTCACCACTCTGGACCACCGCTACTAAAATTATTCATACGACAGCATGATGCAAAATAAAAAAGAACAGCCCAATATTGAATTATTATATGGGTTATGAATGTAGAGGGTGTGATCTATCTTGTTATAGTGATAGAATCTGGTGGTGAGGTTTTCTAAATGCGTCTATGTCGAACAAGGTACCAGACTAAACAAATGTACTCCGGACCTACGTTCGTGTATATACGTTTGCGCCTTGAGATAATTCTCTCTTCATGGCCTGTCTTCCGTCGACAGTACCCTAAAATAAAATTATGGGCCCGCAGTAGACATAAACCAAACTTACTTTCCGCGTAGCGCGCTGCATGACGGTTTTTGTCGCCGTTTTACACGACAATGACCTCAAACAGTTTTTATATAAAAAAAAGGTTTATTCAAAAGGCATTATCTTAGAGCACACAGCTGTATACATATTGCCTGCAAAAATTTAAAAAAAAACAAAAAAACACACAATACATAAAAAACGTAAAAAAGAAAGAAAACGAGGGCGAGAAGATATAAGGATTCAGACTATATCATCAACATGTCAGTGTCAAAAGAAATATAAAAAGATCGGACAGGGAAAGTAGCATTCAAGGGGGACAGTAAACCACAAAACACATAAACAGACACGCAAACAGACAAACAAGAAGGCAAAAGCAATAATAAATGCAAACGACATCACAAACACAAAAAGGGTTGACAATAGGGCTACCGCCTTGGAACGGTAAGTGGCAAAGTAGGCCACTGGGGGTTTAAACCGGTTCTAAGGTGCACCAAACCTCACACTTACCCTACTGTCATCCCATTAAAACAGGACAGTGTAAATAAAGAAATCCCCGCCGTGATCTAATCTCTAACCAACAAGGCAGCATCAATAGGCAATATAAGTAAAACACAAATATGCTCGTGTAAATATAATACAAAAAAACAATAGCCTAGAAAGCCACAATGAAGGTACTCAATGACTTTGCAGAAGCCAGAGCAGTAAGAGAATAAACCATTAAGGGCACGACAAGAAAGATCATAGACAAACATCAAACGCCACCGTCCCAATGGGCTTTAGGTAGGCGTCATCATAGGGTCCACAGCCTGTCTGGTCATCGTACAATTAAAGAGGAAAGCATAGTGGCGAACTGTAAAAGGGTCCACCACCAAGCATGCAGTACGTTGCAAAATGATAGGGTCATAACCTCTTTTGATAAACTTTTTAACAAGTTTAACAAAGATAGTATGAAAGTGATCAAATAAGATATAAAATAGTGGAAAATACTCCCAAAAACGAACCACAGCGTCACTGGGAATAAAACAAGTTCATAGAGTTTGCCCCGGGACCACACTGTTTGATCATAAATGATATTTAAAAACAAAATACATCAATGAATATAAATCAAATATTACAAATAATACAAATGCAGCAATGTGAACAACTAATGACGTAGACTAATACATGAGTGTTGGCATAATGTAGCCTGACATGTCGTATAGAGAGGCAACCGTTATTGTAGCCAACAAATAATATTTTGTTTTATATTTAGAGATTTTGTTTAAAATAACTCTTAATGTACATTTATTCACAAATTAATATAATTGCGTAAAGTAATACATTGAACACCTCCTATAGAAAAGTTTAGCTTTTCGTTTATAATCTCCGAATACTTACGGAAAATGTCAATTACAAGTTTTAAATTTTGAATTCGCAAGTTTTCATTATTTTATACATATAATATAATTCTAGAGAAAGTTGTATTGAGAATGTTGCCTTTTTTTTTTAAAGCACTAGCGCATTTCGAGGGGAGCACCCTCATCGAAGTCATCCTATGATTTGAAAACGTTATCCCATAAAATTTAACTGAATGTTGTTTAACCGTTTATCAAGACATTATACTGAATATTTATAGCCGGTCGCCCCAATGAAAGGAAGGATACATAAAAATCCGAGAAGCTGCCTTAATCTTACTAGCGAATATTTTTCCCTTTGATTAGCAAATTTTTACAAGGATAGACTCCGAAACACAGAACCGGTGTACATACCAATTCGACGGACTAGACTAGGGGAACATGTTTTACTCAATAATACACAAAAAAATTGCCTTGCGGCGATAAGGCTTCATCCGGGTCAAATCCAACGTGCTATCAACTAGACCACGCCAGCCTCCTTGAAGAGTACGAGTTCCTCACCGAAGTTTGGAGGGGTGCAAACTCGTTAAATGTGAAAATCTTTAAAATATCTCAGCACATTGTTTTTTTCCATAAGTGGACCTCCGCACAAACCCCACCCAAATGAAAATGTCGCGGCTTTATCTTCCACCGCTGATATCAGACCGAGATATTTCGAACAGGGGAACATATCTAGTCGTTTTTTTAAGATGTAAAACTACCAGCTAGGTTCCTGTGTCAGAAGCAAAGGTGATCCGGTGCCATTGCAATGCACAAACAACTTAACGCTTCTGGCAATCGGTAGATAATATTATGTATTAAATACGTCCAATGGATGTTATGGCTGAACAAACATAATTCTAGATATAGCATATGCCAATAGCAGTCTCCGTTTTTGAAATAAACACAATTTTCTTAGAACTAGACGTACTTTTACGCGTCGGTGTGAAAACAGTGCGCGTTCTTTCACATCTAAAACACTGTTTTTATAACCCGTTCTTCATGAATTCAGACACACAAATGCATCTAGTGTTCCGTGGGTGTGATAATTTTTAAAAAGTGTCTTATGGTAAAGAAATATTAAATATGTTTTAACAGCACATCCAACAGTTTACGTATTTTTACACGCCAGGGTCCTTTACATGAGCAACCAGGATCAAGGTAACGCTGTTTTGAGCAGCCAGTGCCCGGTACGTCTGTCCACCGTGAATATAAACCATTTCTTTTTCCAGGTCCGTAGCTTCACTGGGGCACACAGAGGCAGTTGCCTTGGTTGAATTTTGGGAATGTACATACTTTACATAAAAACAACTATATACTAGTAAATAAGGACCCTGGGGGAAATGCAACACATTGACAAAATCCAGGGTGGAGAGGGAAGTTAATGCCACCGGACACCAACATAGGCGATATGCCTCGGTTAAATTACGGTTACGGACCTGTTTTCATTTAAAATTACTTTAAAAACCATTGAACTTGATTACAGAAAATTAAAGATTTAAATAAGTAAACTTACGAAACGTTAATTACTAGTATTTGAACTTAATAGTTATACTTAAACTTTCTTTTTTTAGTTAACACTTACCCTGTCATACAGACGGAAGCTGACGTGTTTCATATTTCCTTTGATTTTGCAATCTGATCAATCAGAATTTTAATGTTCAGATTGCCGATTCATACATTTTGTGTTGCATTTGTTTTGTTTCGTGAAAACATCAATTTTGGGGACCACCCCGAAACATTGGGGAGTGGGGTCCTCCGGCTCTTACGCCTATGTTTATGACTATATAGAAACTCTCTCTCTCTCAATTTCTTCTACCCCCTCCTTCATTCCCCCAATCTCTCTCCCCTTTTCTCACTCTTTTCCCTACCTCCCTCCCTCCCTCCCTCCCACTCGCTTTCTTTCTTCTATGTCTCTCTCTTTCTCTCTGTGTGTGTCTCTCTCTTTCTCTCTGTTTCTCTATTTCCTTCTCCCTCTTTTTGACTCTCTATGTCTCTGCGTGTCTCTCTGTGTCTCTCTATCCATTTTATTTTCAATTTCAAAATTTCAATTCATGCATAAATTAAGAGGAATTTATTTAAAATATGTTGATTTATAATCTACTAATATGTGTAAACCATGCATGCATAACTTCACATAACAAATACTATATCTCCATCTTTACCATTAGTTATGAGCCTCAACCAATATTCCAATTTTGATAAACAATGTCTCCCTTGTGTCTTGTGTCAATATACAATACACACACACACACACACACACACACACACACACACACATAAAAATGGAGGATTATTTGTATAGATGCAACGGGATACATGTAGTTGGAAAAGATCTTTGTTAAAAGGCCGCTACGTTTAATTATAGGTATTGTTTTGGATTATATATAAATATGGACTTACAATGTTGTTTGAGTAAGTACATCTTTAGCTTCATTTTCAGTTTCTAATGACTTGTATTTCCTATTAGATCTTCTACTGAAGTTTGGTCTCATCAGTTCGGTGGTAAAATGCCGTCTGCTAAAATCCGCTTTTATACCCGTTACAAGACCAGTGGTCATTTCACAAAGTACCCGAAGCGTCTCATACAGTACCGCCTTATCTCATTAATATTCAGTGAATTTAGGTAGTGCGCATGTTGTATATATGAACCCACACGTATACAGTAATCACTTAGTAATAACCGTTAGATTTGTTCAGTTCTAGTGTGCCTTTTATCGGGATTGTGTAGCTTTAATTGCGACTTCAAATGTGACGGACTCTTTTTAAAAGATTCTATTTTCATAGCTTTAATCCATAAACAAAGAGAGATAACCTCGATAGCAAATATCTTGTTTTAAAGTAGCTATCCCGCCAACAACAGTCTTATTTTACAACACTATAGACCGTTTCTAAACCTACTATGAGGTTTATAAATAACTTACATATTTTGAGAATTCAAACTCTATAGAGACATTTATAAACGGATTAAAACAACCAGATCAAACCCCAAAACTGGAGCGTCGAATTTTCAACTCATAATTTATTTTACTCACTTTCATTCAAGGGTGTTTTGATCATGTTAATAAACCTTTACTTTTAATCGGCATATATACATTGTTATATCACTTGAACACTTGAATAGAGTTTTGACACATGATTGTGTAGTATAATGTTGCCATTATTTGGCGAACTAATTTCTTTAATAGTGCATGTACATTTAAAACTGAATTGTCACATGGTTCAGGATATTAAGGTACACAATATAACACGTAATACATCCATCTTAAGGAGTATGTATCGGTAAGTATAATATACCTCAGTCATAGGATGTGCCATTTGAAATAGGCTTTTCAGTACCTTGGTTCCCAAGCCACCGAAAATAGATATACAAATCGAACAGGAAGAGTAGCATTCGAAGACGACAGTCAACCACGAACACACAAAAACAAAGAACAACTTTAAAGATGAATAAAAGGCAAAATAAGACATCACATTTTCCAGTGTTTGAAGACGGCCATTTTTAGCAGACTAGATCGATATTAATTTTCTTGTAAACCTGTCAATCTTTGGCAATAAATCATTTTATTGGTCGATTTAAATTAGTGAATGAGGGAGCAGTCTGGTTTACAAACCGTATTCTCGAAAATTTAAAGATATCACATCTGATAGGGACACAGTCAACAATGTTTATGAATGAAATGAATTTCTATGATTATTGTGTCGCAGTTCGTAACAAAAATCAGTGCATGTTACATTGCAGTAATGTGAGATCACTAATTTTCTGCTTGGCTGAAATGTTGCGTTTGACATATATTATCTTTCATTTCCTTCCAAATAGGTAGAAATAATATACATTTCCTCATATAAACTAAGCTTATTCATTCCTTTCAAAAAAATAATAACATTGGCAGGATTTATGATGTGTAAATGTATTCATTCCCTTCAAAACTAATAACATTAACAAGATTGGTGGTGTGTTAATTTATTCATTCCCTTCAATTGAATTGAATTGAATGTTGTTTAACGGCTCATCAATGTATAGGTTATTTAGAGCCGCCCCAGAGAAAGGGGAAGGATACATAGGAATCCGGGAACCTGCCCTACTCTTATTATCGAATAGATTCCTATGGTTCTTTAACGTGCTCGGAGGATAGACCGATACACGGGACCGCCCGGTTTACGTCCCCATCCGACGGACGAGGCTAAGGGAAAGTGTCTTGCCCAAAAACACACCGACGGAACACAGTGGCATCACGGAGGATTGAACCCGGGGCCTCTGGTTAAAAATCCGCCGCGCTACCGAATGCATTCCTTCAAAACTTATAACATGATAGGATACTAGACGTTGTTTTCAAATTTCAAAAACAGGCAAATTCATTTCCTTCCAAATATACATTTGATCATAAAAGATAATATTATTTGCTAACTTCAAAATGTGTTGCATTGGCAGGATTGATGGTGTGTCAACATTTTAAAAAACAGACAATATGCATAATTCACCAACATGATATGTGTCTACATTTCCAAAAAAATGATATTTTGCCCCTCCAAAATATATACAAGCCCCTTTCTCTTAGCATGTGTCCCCAAAGGAAACCCTTTTCCCGGAATAGTACACGTTTTAAAATGAGGACACGGTCGTTTAAGGCGGTGGTCCACATTAAAAAAAAAATAAGAAAAGTATGTATTTAAAAATGAGGACACTGGTCTTTAAGGCGTCGTGTCAACATTTTCGAAAATAATGATTTACTAAGAAAAGTGTATTTTTGAAAAAGAGGACACAGCTCTATAAGGAAGCGTGTCCACATTTTTTCAAAAACTATGTTTTTCCTAAGAAATATATTTTTTCAAAAATAGTACAAGGCTCTATATGGCGGCGTGTCCACATTTTCAAAAATAATGACACAGCTCTATAATGATGTGTGACACATTAAAAAAGTTTTCTGAAGAAAAGAATATTTTTGGAAATGAGGACATGGCTCTATAAGACGGCGTGTCCACATTTTCAAAAACAATGTTTACTTATGTTTTTCCTACGAAAAGCGTATTTTGGTAAAAGAGGACACAGGTTTATTAGGCAGCGTGTCCACATTTTCAAAACTTATCTTTTTCCTACTAAAAGTGTATTTTTGAAAAAGATGACAGAGGTCTATAAGGCGGCGTGGCCACATTTTCAAATTGTTTTCTTTCCTAAGACACGTGTATTTTTGAAAAAGAGAACACGGCTCTATAAAGCGGCTTGTCCACATTTTTTTTATGAAATGTCTATTTTTGAAAAGGAGGAAACACCGCCTTATAGAGCCCTCATTTTAAGAGTTGTAACAATGTAATGGAAAGTGTATTTCGGAGAAATGATTTCCTGTGAGGCTAAATACTACGAAAATGGGGCTTGGATTACTTTTGTGGAAACAAATAATGCGTTTTTGGAAATGTGGACACAAATCATTTTGGTCACAACACGAATATTATTAGTTTTTTTTGTTAAATTAGGACACACCATCAACCATGTAAATGATGCACGTTCCAAAGTGAATTTATTCTGAAGGAAATCAAATTAGAAGGAAATTAACAAAATCATTTGGAAGACAATTTATATTATTTCTATCAATTTGGAGGGAAAATAAAAAGATTATACTACAAACACGCTATTGAAGTCGAGCAGAAAATGTCCGATTCTTTATTTTGTTTTTTTTATAACATATCGGTATAGTCTGACTCTCAATTCCAATGAAAAATGTCGTTACATACTGTGCGCCAAAACTATAGACTGGTATTATACCAATAACTAAGATAATCGCAAAATCGAGTTATTCAAACTGGGACAGGGCCATGATTGGTTTATATCGGGTGTGTGCAAGGTTTGGGAGCATGGCAAATTTGCTGTAATTAAAATTTCATTAAAGTTACTGTTGAGTTTGTCTTCGTGACGTATATTTACCAAAACTTGCCTTTGTCAGTTCTGTTTACGTTGGATCTTGTAGAAGAATGTATATTTCAAAAATGGCATTTTGTTTCGCAAATATAATGTAAGGATAAAAAGGTAGGAGAATAATTATTATTTTACATACATTGACTGTTCCAGACGACTTTTAATTGAAACTCGAACGGCAGTACATATTACAATAATTTGCTGAAGACAGTTCGATCCAAAACAACGACATAGTTGATTTACAATGTACATGTATAATTTAATACGTTGAATCCATCACACTATTTCCAAAACTATTTATTACGTAGTATGGTAAGCTCTTCGTCGGTAAACGGGTCAACACTATTTTCGAATTCCTGTGAAATTGACTGATTATGACATGACAGACCCAAAACGAAATGGATATTTTGCCCTTGATCTATCTTTTTTCATAATGGTCAAGAAAACAGTTCTAAATGCATATTTAGTTATTCAGGTTGGATTTCCTCTTGCCGTTCAACATCTCCGAGCCAGTCACACAGTGTTTTCACGTCATATTTCGATTTAGACTGACTTGTTCTTGTTTTTCATTATTCCACAATTTCATTAATGTCCGTCCTCATATTTGTTTTTCTCCTTACGATCTCCTACGTGCACTATGGTGATATTGACAGGGTAGCGAGTATTCTGGCTGCCATTTGTAACCGTAGATAACGATACACTATTTTGCGGTCAAATAGCTTGACGAACATCATGAGCGGTTCAACTCAAATCAGTACACTTCCTGTTTTGCAATGATGACTCGTCAAATGTTTATAGGAAGCAAGACACCCTTTTCTACAACATATTCGTTATATATTTTTGCCAGTCCTGTTAGGTTACATGTAAGATCATACCACCCATATTGTATGAAATATAGAGTCAGAAGGTTTCAAGCAGCCCATACTCGTATAAATATATGCCATACAATTAATTTCAAGTTACGCGTACATATACAACCATGTGTTGTACAGAACATTGCTTCAAAGATATTCAAGTAACCCCACACTCATACAGATACAGGCCATACCTATCATGTTACACAACGTATTGTACTCGACATTGATACAGATGGATTACAACTACAAACACTCTAACATAGTACATTACACACACCTGTCATGATACACTTAAGTATACACTCACATAGTGACAAAAAGTCCTTCAAGTTTCTCACGCTCATACAGGTACAGGCCATACTCTGTCGCTTTGCAACTTAACAAACTATACACCCACGTTTTGTATATACAACCAAGTCAGAAGGCCTTCAAGTAGCCCACATTCATACAGATACAGGCCATACCTGTCATTTTAAAAGGGAACAACTATATACCCACCGGTATTGTATAGAAACACAATTCAGAAGGCTTCTCCCAAATTCCATTATGTTTATTTCGCTCTTCGGGGCATTTAATTTTATAAGATACTGGGAATATACGCCGTACGACATGGAGAAGCAATACACTCCATGTCCACCGCCATATGCATGCCATCTTCGGGATGGTTAAAATTTTGTGCTGTTGATGTTATTAATATTGAGTTCTGCTCAACCCGGGGCTAGAGGGCGTGAGCGGTAGCTATCATATTTCACTTCCGCTCATGAACAGTCTCAATCAAACCGAGACTGCAATATTTCGTATGTGTCGTGCTCGGCCGTTTCCAAAGGTCCATTATCATACTCTTTTTTATAGCACAGTGGCGTTGCTTGTGCAGTGTGGCGGCAGTAAAACCTCTCCCCGCGCTTGCAATCAGTACTGTTATTCATTCTATCTTTGGAGATCGCTGAGCCAGATACTTATATTTAGTTATCGGTGGTACATTTTCAATTTCTTTTGTTTTCTTTCTTAATTTTTGATTCGGTGGTTCCACTACTCCGGCAGATAAAATGCTCTGGGTATTGTTTAACCACTCATAGGATATGTTGTCTGCTTTTTATACGCAGGCTTCATAACCGCTGCTCCCAACTAAATTCCATTATGTTTATTTCGCTCTTCGGGGCATTTAATTTTATTAGATACTGGGACCATACGCCGTACGACATGGAGAAGCAATACACTCCATGTCCACCGCCATATGCATGCCATCTTCGGGATGGTTAACATTTTGTGCTGTTGATTTTATTAATATTGAGTTCTGCTCAACCCGGGGCTAGAGGGCGTGAGCTATCATATATCACTACCGCTCATGAACAGTCTCAATCAAACCGAGACTGCAATATTTCGTATGTGTCGTGCTCGGCCGTTTCCAAAGGTCCATTATCATACTCTTTTTCAAGTAGCCCACATTCATACAGATGCATGCCAAACATGTAATGTTACAAATAAATACAAACCTACTCAGTTTTAATTATTTTTGATTTATTTTAAATTGTTTTTGGCCAAAGACCCACAAATATTTATTTATTTATTTATTTATTTATTTATTTATTTATTTATTTATTTATTTATTTATTTATTTATTATTTTCCAGGAAAGGTATCATTACACCTAAAATGATGAAGTAAAATTGTTTAATATTGCAGAAATCAGTATTTCCGACAATGTCCGAAGTCGGCAGTTTTGTTTATTTTCACAAATTGTTGACCCTACAAAAAACATTTAGGGATTCACAAACCTGTGAGGACCCTTTTAAAAATAAGTCGAAATGTATAAATATTATTATACCTTATATGGTACAAGAAATAAGCGATAGGCTGAAACAAATATGTTTATTGAACTATTCCAGTAATCAGTAGTTTCTTTATTCATTCTTTTTTCTCCATGTTTTATTTAAGCCCACATTTGTCCCTTTATTCATTTATAATTCCATGAAAGATATCATTACACTCAAAGAGGTAAAAATAATGATTAAGCATTTAAAAAATATATTTATTGATAATTTAAAGACATGAACAGTTTTAGTTATCACTCACTCACTCACTCACTCACTCACTCACTCACTCACTCACTCACTCACTCACTCACTCACTCACTCACTCACTCACTCACTCACTCACTCACTCACTCACTCACTCACTCACTCACTCACTCACTCACTCACTCACTCACTCACTCACTCACTCACTCACTCACTCGCTCGCTCGCTCGCTCGCTCGCTCGCTCGCTCGCTCGCTCGCTCGCTCGCTCGTTCACTCACTCACTCATCCCATATTATGAAAAATTTGAAATTTCAATCCTCGAATAGTAAGCATTCAGATAATTTGCGAATTTGCGAGTGGTACTTCTCTTTTAATTTTTATTACCATACATTTGTTTTCCTCACAGAACAGATATATCGGAAAAGAAAAATGTTTAAATGGACAAACTATAATGTGTAACTGTTTATTACCGAATTCAGTTCGGATAACGTTGGTATGCATCGTCAAAAATGATACGTATATGAGTTATAATGAGTAATCGGTTTTATTAGATTTCTATTGGTGAAATATTGGGATTTCTCAGTGAAAGAATATTCATAATCGCTACTAAATATTAATAACTGACTCCGAACACAAAAATAACTAACGGCGACGTTGAGTTATGACGTCAATAACGTGTTGGTGACGTCGAAGTCATCCGCCGATAACGCTAAATAAAGCGAATAATTCTGGTTAAAATCATACATAATCTGATTTAAAATGTAATAAATAGATTATTTAACTGTTGTGATCGATTATACGGAAATCCTTCACTCGATGGTATGCGTGTGTTGTTTTACACGTCTACCATCTCGTGAAGGATTTCCCTATAATCGATCCCAGCAGTTAAATAATCTCTATATATTGTATTGAAACAGATGAACATTCGAAAACAAAACATGAAAAGGTATATCTCGACATACGTAATTAAATGACAGGTGATTGTGTCTTGTTCAATGCTATAAGTTACCATAAGGCAACATTCAAGATGCACACACGGTGTTCCGTTAGGGCCATCATACCATCGCGCATCGACCTTTATAAGTCGATGCGTGATGGTACGATGGTACGATAGCGATGGTACGATGACGCGTTGGTACGATGGCGTTGGTACGATGGCGATGATACTATGGTCCATCGCGTCATCGCCATTATACCATCGCACCATCGCCATCGTACCATCGTAACATCGCACCATCGCAGTCGATGTGCAATGTTGCATCGCCCCATGTTCCATCGTACCATCGCTCCATCGCCTTCCGTTTAGACATGCGCACATCAAAACAAAGATTCGACAATACTTTTTGGAAATGTTTCTTACCGAGAAATTCATGTTTTGCTGAGCCTAAATGAAGGGATAGATTTAAGAAAAATATTGTCGAATATTTGCATCCATGATGTACGTTAATGATGTCCTCCATTTTTGTTTTGCTTTGATGTGCGCATGTCTAAACGGAAGGCGATGGTGCGATGGTACGATGCATCAGGGAGCGTTGCAACATCGCACATCGACTGCGATGGTGCGATGGTACGATGGCGATGACACGATGGTACGATGGCGATGGTACGATGGTCCATCGCGTCATCGCCATCGTACCATCGCCATCGTACCATCGCGCATCGACTTGTGAAAGGTCAATGCGCAATGGTACGATGGGCTATTGTTCCATCGTACCATCGTACCATGGTACGTACCATCGCGTATCAACCTTTACAAGTCGATGCGCGATGGTACGATGGTACGATGGCGATGGTGCGATGGTACGATGGCGATGACGCGATGGACCATCGTACCATCGCCATCGTACCATCGCGTCATCGTACCATCGCCATCGTACCATCGTGCCATCGTGCCATCGCCATCGTACCATCATATTTCGCGCATCGACTTGTAAAGGTTGATACGCGATGGTACGATGGCCCTAACGGAACACCGTATGCACAAACAGTTCTGTATGTATTACTGGTTCAAACGTACATATAGAAGTCCTTGACATTTGTTTAAATAGTTGTACATGTATAAATGAACAAATGAGCGAAACAAACGTCAACGTGTAAACGAAATTATTTATTATTTTGGTCGGTCGGTCGTTCGGTCGATAGGTTGTGCATAACATCGTCTCGTTTTGACGTAGTTAAGGCCCTTTGAATATTTTACACACATATATTATCCGCTATTTCTCCATAACACCTTGATGAATTTCACAAAACTTTATGAGAAGCATGAGTATGAAATGGAGATGTGCATCACATCGTTTCGTTCCGGTTAAATGATGTTTGACGTAGTTATGGTCATTGAATATGTTCAGACACAAATATTTTCCGCGCTATTTCTCCATAACGTTTTGATGGATTTTCACGAAATGTTATGAGAAGCATTAGTATGAAGTGGTGATATGCATATTATCATCTCGTTTCGGTTTGGTAATTTTTGACGGAGTTTGATGGCCCTTTGAATATTTTCACACAACAAAATTGTCAGCATTTATCCATAACCCCTTGGTTGATTTCACAAAACTTTATGAGAAGTGTCTGTATTAAGTGGAGATGCTGATATTGCTTTGGAGTGCCGGTTTGATGACGTTTGACTGAGTTATGGCCATTTGAATATGTTCACACATAAATATTTTCCGCGCTCTTTGTCCATAACCCTTGATTGGTTTTTTCGAAACTTTATGAGAAATATCAGTATGAAATGGAGATGCGCATATCGTCGTGGGTTCCGGTTCATTGAATGTGATGGAGTTCTGGTCCATTGAATATTCTCTCAGAAAAATAAGTTCCGTGCTATTTCTACATACCCCCAATATGGATCATCATATTCATCAATCATTGTGAGCAGTATCAGTATGAAGTGGAGATGCTCAAATCGCCGTGGGGTACGCGTTTGCAGCGGTATTAACCACCTTCATTGACATTTATTGTTGTTGTTTTTTTCGTTCATTCTTTTTGTTTTATTGTTTTCGCATACAACATTACATTAAAAGAATACAATTACTTCACACATTTAAACAGCACATAACAGTTAGAATACATAGCACTGTTTGGATAATATTAAATATATTATATGACTATATTCTAAGAGGTGTAACAGGAAGGTAGGGAACAAAAGGAGTATTAGAAGAGAATAATGTAAGATATCGTTGGCCAACCCATTTGTTGTTAATAGTTTCCTCAAAGTTTCTTCAAATTTATTAAGAGTATCATTTTTAAGGGCAGTTGCATTTCTGTGTAATCCTATTGCTCAATTTTATTAAGAACGCTTCAAATGTCGGTATCTCATCTTTATATTTACATTTATATATGAATTGTTTACCTAACTTGGCTGTGATATTTTGACTGATTTTGAAGGCTATGACCGTTCCAAGGTGGTAGCCCTATTGTCAACTATTTTGTGCTTGTGATGTCTTATTTAATTTTATTTAACCAGATCCCATATAGTATTTGGGGTTGCATCTTTATTAAATTCTAAGGTTTCATTTATTCCACGTTTTAATGTTGTTTGATATTTATTATCGAGTAATAAACTTAAGTTCAGTTTAAAGTATCCAGGAACCCTTGGGTACATGTATATTTCAGTTGTCTATTAATGCTAGATATGATTGATCGGATTCATAGCTACTTTGAATGTCTGCTCGAGTAATGCAATTCATGAGATTGCTTGAAATTAAAAGAATAATCTAGTCGGCAGAAAACTGTCGGTCGTGTATTTGAATGCTGAGTATATGTGTGTTGTGTAGGGTTAAACATTCTCCATGCATCATTCAATTCATACGAGTCAATCATATGTAATAGTTGTGCGCGACATTTGTTTTGCGTATCAATATTTCCCCTCTTTCTGTCCATATTTGGGTCTAAGAATAAACTAAAATGGTCTCCTATAATAAAGATTGTATCCTCATTATGCTGTGAAGGTGTGTTTCTATTTTATTAAATAAAACTGGGTCATCGTTATTCAATCCATAAACAATCATTAAAGTTATGTATTTTCCGTTTATGTTTATATCTATTGCAGACAGCCTACTTATAACTATTTCCGTTCAGTTGAATTTAAGATATTGACGTGTAAGTTTGTATCGAATAATACACCTATTCCCTCGCGTTTTCCGATAATTGTTTCAAATATTCTTTAAAATGTCTTTCTTGTTAAAAATAAATATCGGCTCTATTATTCTTAATCCACTGGAAAATTTCGTTACATGTTTTCTTATTGCCTATGCTCTTAACACTAAATGATACTATTTGAAATGTCATTGTTGGATGACACCATGGCTTGTACAACACCCACCCTACCAAACTCAAGAACATATAAGAAGAAAGAGGATAACATAAAAGTATTTAGAAGAAGCATGGTTGGTGTAATCGGATTTGTTCTCTTTTATTTTCTTTTACAAGGGATAATTGAATATATATATATATATTCAATTATCCTTTGGAAAAGAAAAATAGAGAACGGATAATTGAATATATATATATATTTAATTATCCTTTGTAAAAGAAAAAAAGATATAAAATCCGATTACATTAAACTTGCTTCTTCTAAATATATATATATAAACATAGAGCGGCACCTGCCAAAATATTCTAAAAAACAAAATCTTCGTATCCAACTTTACGGATTACCACAGGTGTAATTTAAATCATACATTATATACGTATGCTACCTGGAAGAGTATAGGCTTTGTAACATGTATATCTTTAGATAACTCTTCACTACTATTTATAAACAGCAGTTCCGGAGTTGACAATAGCCGGACATTTTAATTATTTATACATGGTCATATAACACATTGCTAAATACATTAGAAAGAAGCCACACTAACTTAAACGTTCATCAGGAGCTATATACCCTTTATATATTACAAGTATAATTATATTTACCAAGATATCTTTTTTACACAAGCTATGTAATAAACCACTGTCTACGTGATAGTTATTGTTTTTATCTTGAATACGGGTTTGAATTTCGATTGGAATTGACTTTGACTTAAAATGTTAATCGTTGTCTTTACATTTAATCTAAGCTACAATAACAACAACAGCAACAACACAAATTGTCATGTTCATAAATTATGTTGTTTACTAGGAATTCAGTTACCTTATTGTTTTTGCTTTTGTTCGGGCTAGTTAAGAACCGTTACACTGAACTGTTTCGTTTTATCTAAAGTTAAATATTCTCTAAGTTGTGTATGCATGGTGTGTTATAAATGTTTAACATTGATAAGTTTGTTTACAACTAATACCAAGCCAATGGAAGTTCATTTGAGAATCAAAAACCAATAAATAAAATCAACAAAAGAATACATGAGTATTAAAAGGCTCCGTACGTGCTTGACATGTCGTTTATAGGAGAATCGGCATTAGAGAAAATATTACTGACCTTTCATTAATATATATACATACTTTATCTTCAAATGAAAGTAAATATTACATGTAGTTTTATAGTTTCTGATTAGTTTCTCAATGACTGTGAATAGTCATTGGAAGCAACATCAATAGTGATTTATTCCATCAACACACTCGTGAATTATATCCAGTTGTTGCATTGTTGATAGAATAAATTCTATTTTCAGAACAGCAAAAACTCATAATACAAACATGGGAAACGGAGGACGAAAACTTCGTAGAAACACGGGCTTCGACATTTATTTCTAAAGAGTGCATTAACGGGAAGTGTGTTACCATAGTAGGAAATTCCGGGGCCGGAAAGTCCGCCATAGCCTACCATATGGCCCTACAATTACAGTCACGTGACTACACTGTGCTGCCTGTGACCACCGTGGCAGAGATACAGATGTACGGGGATGCTTCTCAGAAACAGGTGTTTGTACTAGATGACCCTGTAGGTAAAGAAGGTTTGGATATTTACAAACTGTCCATTGTTGAGTCATATAATAATACTATAGAAACTGTGTTGCAAGCTTCTGAAATTAAAATTATTTTTACATGTAGAAAACAGGTTGCAAATGATAATAGATTTAAGATAGGTAAAACCATTCTGCGAGTTAATCTAATTGATTTGCACGACAACAGCTTAAGCCTTACACAAATAGAAAAGAAACAGATGTTAGTTAAACACACACACAAGTGTAATTTTCAACTTTCACAGACAACGCTAGAGAAGATAGCTAATCACCAGTATACAAATTTTCCTCTTCTGTGCAGATTATTTAGAAGCAATGATCATTATCAGAAATTAGGTGGGTGTTTTTTCACTGACACGTTTCCTAACTTGATAGATGAGCTTAAATGCTTACAGCATAACCAGAAATTACACTTCTGTTCATTGGTATTATGTATGATGTTCGATAACGATTTTGATATCACTCTACTCGATGTTTTTTCATCGGATGTACACGAAAAACAAAGAATAGTAAATATTATGGAAGCATGTGGCCTGCACACAAGCACATCGCGAAAAGAGATAGAGTCCGCAATGGAAAGATTGACTAGTGTATACCTGATAAAAGAAGATACCCATTATAGGTTTATACATGATTCTTTAAACGAGGCCACGGCATATCTCTTTGGTAAACAATTTCCACGAGAGGTAATAAAGCATTGTACTCCAAGCTTCATTAGAGAGCACATATCGGTATCTGAATCAAATGATGGGAAATGTGTAATCATACAACCCGGTGATTATGAAATTTTTTCAGAGAGGCTATCATCTGAAATTCAAAATAGCAATTTTCACGATGTATTTCTAAATGCAATTATGCAAGATGAAGTTTTTTTGAAGAGCTTTATCCAGTACCTGGATAACCTTCCAGAATCACAACTCCGTGATATGATGATTAACGCCTCCCAGAATATAGACAATTACAGTAGCTTTATTGAGTCAACTGTAGAAGTAAGGAACAGAACCTGGTATATATACTCCCTGCTTAAAGGGAACAACGTTAAGGCTATACACTGGTTACTTGTGCAAGATATTCCAACACTGTTCCAGTTGTTATTTACAAAACTGAAACTATTCGAACTTGCGAATCGTAATGATCTCAGCCTAATACCTATGGCGTGTCTCGGGGGGAATGTAGACGTAGCAAAGTTGTTACTAAATGGTGGAAATAACGGTAGTATACATGATGTGTGGGATGCAGCATGGGATCAAGGCTTTTCTGCATTACATTGTGCTGTAATGTCCGCCAATCCTGATATGGTAAGGTTGGTCATTAAACACGGTGTGCACGTGAACATTGTAACGCAAGATGGACGGACACCACTTTACGTCGCATCAGCATTGGGGTTGACAAACGTGTGTCAACTACTGATAAGTAACAAGGCTGACATAAACAGGAGCAATAATGAGAACTACTCTCCATTATGGCTTGCTTCACAGAATGGGCATACGGATGTGTGTCAGCTATTGATAAGTAACATGGCTGATATTAACAGAAGCAATAATGAGAACATGTCTCCATTATTGATTGCTTCGCAGAATGGGCATACGGATACCGTTGATATGTTGCTGGAAAACAAAGCAGACATAAATGCTTGCAGTAACATAGACCTTTCGGCGTTGCATATGGCCGTGTCAAATATACACGTATCAGTTGCTCGTTTACTTCTCGATCATAAAGCTGATATCAATACATGTGACAATGCTGGTTGGTCTCCATTAAAGAATGCGGTAGCGAATGGACACATGGAAATGGCTAGTTTGCTACTGAAACACGGGGCAGATGTTAATATGTGCTCAAATCAGGGGTTGTCTCCTCTATACAGTGCGTCATATAGTGGCTACACAGAACTGGCCCAGCTGCTGCTTCAGAATAAAGCTGAAATAAATAAATGTGGATATAATGGTGAATCCCCGCTCTCGGCTGCAGCTCAGCACGGGCATACGCGTACGGTCAGTCTCCTGCTGAGTAATAACGCAGATGTCAATATGTGTAGCAATAGTAACGAATCGCCGCTGTTCTGTGCAGCATTTAAAGGGAACATGGACACTGTTTGTGTTCTTTTAGATAACAAGGCAGATGTTAACCTCTGTAGAAAAGACGGCGGATCCCCGCTATGTGTCGCAGCTAGCAATGGACATACCGATATAGTTAGAGTACTGATTCAACACAAAGCAGTCGTAAACATGACAACGAATGGGGACATAAGTCCGTTGTATTTCGCAGCAGGGGAGGGCCATGCACAAACGCTTAAACTGTTACTTGACGAAGGTGCAAGTGTTGATATGCGTACACATAATGGTGTATCACCGTTGTATATTGCTGCATATAACGGGCATTATAATATCGTCCAATTACTTCTGCAACATAAAGCTAATGCTGACCTGTGCTGGAATACCGGCGAGTCTCCGTTGTTCACCGCATCAGACAGAGGTCATTTAGAAACAGTTAAAATGTTATTAAAGTATGGTACAAATGTAAACGTTTGTAGAGATGATGGTTTTTCTCCGGTATGTATTGCTTCACAAAACGGCCATGCAGCTATTGTCGAGATGCTCCTCCAACATAAGGCTGATGTAACATTGTGTGCACGTGGCGGTATATCGCCTTTGTTTGTGGCATCAAAACGAGGCCATGTCGGTATTGTCGAGATTCTCCTCCAACATACGGTCGATATCAACCTATGCTGCACTTCTACAAATGAATCGACGTTATTTGTAGCCGCCAGTAATGGACAAAGCGAAACAGTAAGGCTGCTTTTGGACCATGGTGCCAATGTTAATCTGGTCACACAAAAAGGTTTATCTCCTTTGTTCATAGCATCCACACATGGCCATATAAATATTGTTGAACTTCTCATTAAAGAAAATGCCAATGTTGACCAACGTTGTACTTTAACACGTCAATCACCGTTATACGTTGCATCCGAAAATGGCCATACTGAAGTAGTAAAGCTATTGTTGAGAAATAACGCAGACGTCAACACAAGAAGTACAACTGGACAAATGCCTGAATATATCGCGCTGAGGTCTGGTCATCAATTGATTTCACATCTGATTCAAAGTCACAAATAATCGGCTCAAACTACAACCAAAAGTGGGCGGACACATCGTTGTAATATGTCGTGACATTAGGTTTCTCTCAACATGCCTGTTGAAAACTGACTGTGCAATTTAAACACGTTAGTTTGTAAGATACTTTCCAATGTTTGCCATTGTGTTCATCGCTTAACGGCAGAGTTCTGTGCAATCGCCTTTATTTGTATCCGCTAGAGACGGAACAAAGCATCATGTGCATCGCTTAATGCCAGAGTTCCGTGCAATCGCCTGTATTCGTAGCCGCTAGAGACGGAGCAAACAATTGTGTTCATCGCTTAACGCCAGAGTTCCGTGCAATCGCCTGTATTTTCAGCCGCTAGAGACGAAGCAAACCATTGTGTTCATCGCTTAACGCCAGAGTTCCGTGCAATCGCCTGTATTTTCAGCCGCTAGAGACGAAGCAAACCATTGTGTTCATCGCTTAACGCCAGAGTTCCGTGCAATCGCCTGTATTTTTTAGCTGCTAGAGACGAAGCAAACCATTGTGTTTATTGCTTAACGCCAGAGTTCCGTACAATCGCCTGTATTCGTAGCCACTAGAGACGGAGCAAACCATTGTGTTCATCGATTAACGCCAGAGTTCCATGCAATCGCATTTGTAGCCGCTAGAGACGGAGCAAACCAATGCGTTCATCACTTAACACCAGAGTTCCGTAAAATCGCCTGTATTCGTAGCCGCTATAGACGGAGAAAACAACACAATTAGGTATACAAGTCGAACAGAAAATGTAGCACTTACAGACCCCAGTCAACCACACACGCGCATTTAAAACAAACAACTAGCACAAGGATAAACAGAAGCATAATATGCGTATCCAAAAAATTAAAGTGTGGACAATAATGGTAGCCATGGTAACGTCATTGTCAAAGAATCTAACATAGTCCTAATATAAATATGGACACGTAATGGTAAATCTCATAATACTTATCAGTCGCCAGGAGACAGTCTGTCACTGTTGCAATTTTTATTTGGAAAATAATATTATCGACCAATGATGCATCGCAACAGGGTATTCAGCATTGTTCGTATATATTATCACCAACAAATGAAATGGCCGTACTGAATTAGAAATTTTCTGTTTGGCAATAAGACTGTCTGTTGTGCAATAGGTTTAGCTGGTCTAATATACAGTGGTGATTCGCTATCATTACCGTTTCAAACATAATCTTCCCAAAACTGAAACTACCTAGAAATGTCTTCTTTTTCCTCTTCTGTGCATTATATTCGTTGCTAAAGTTTTCAAAATGAAGATTTATACCGGAATTACCGACATTACTAACACTGGCTTATCAATGATCATATTTAACAATTATATAAGCGGCTCATTTAAATAATTTAGACTGTACAAATAAAAAATAAATATGCAATCTGAACATTGATTCATAAATTAAATGAAATAACTCACGTTGCTATTTACCATTATTCCTCGCATTTTCCATATTTTTGGATGCTTGCAAGCAGTTTCTTTTGTTTTATATATACCTGCAATTCACCACAGGCGTTAACGATGGTAATGTTTGAAGTCCTCGGTTAGTGTATACAAAGACATGTGTCTGTGTATGAATTCGATAATGTGTTTGTACAATGAGCAGACAAAAATTATTGTATATTCTATGTTTATATATTTCTTTATGCAACGAAAACATATATGATTAGTGTACTCACAGTATTGGATCTGTTCTGTATTATGTATTGTTTTGTTGATGTGTAGGATACCCATTGAAGCACAGGAAGAAGTGTCGACCTGGCGTCGTTGCGAATGGCGGACAGTAAATAATTATCGTTGTAGCATGGTCGGTGACATTTCCTTTGATGAATGCAGAGCATTAAATCGTTTAGTTTAGGGTAACTAAAGGGGTGTGGCTATGCCGCATTACAACTTCGGATATTGGAATTTAGAGTACCGTCACTATGACGTCACAGTGTTACTAAGTACACAATGCTACAAAAAATGATAGAGTCTGTCTATTACTTTCTTTTTGACAAAACGATGCTAGTGTGTCAGTTTTGTTTTATATCACATTGTTGATCTATTTGTGATATTTGTTTTTTCCCAAGCACGTGGTAATTAGAGTATGCATACAATATTTTTGTATTTAGATTTTTTTGTCTGCACATATGCCATTTGTCATGATAATGTTAGTTACTATTTAAAATGGGCGTCGACATGAATTATAACATTGTTTTATTTTATTTCATAACATACAAAACCCCATTCAAAAATCAATGGGTGCCTTATTAATGGACACTTGTGACTTTTTGTATTAATTGTGAAGACACAGGTAAACAGTAATGCAGTTGTCTTCTGTATTTGTTCAACTTTTTACGCTATATACACGATATCATTCTGAAAAATGTTCGTAAAGTTTATGGTTTTACAGTGAGTTGGGTATTTCACCTGTTATTGCATAAACAATCATTTGACTGGAACTATTATTGTATACTTTCATATTGTCCCGTTTAGTTTGCATTGTGCTAAGCGTGCAATATTCTACGATATTGCACGCATTCATATTGCACGGGAACTTTTGCTCGTGCTTGCTAAGAGCCGCGAAATAGAAATAAGGAACTATTTTCAAATAAAAATAACGGAATCCTTCCTATAGTGTCAACAAAATAATACGTTTTTTTTTAACCTTTTATGGCAAAAATTGATAAAATAACTGAAATGGTCACTCACCCACTGTTTTTAACGTTATCGAATGGTAAACAAACTTTAGAAAACGGCTTGTTGTTTTTAATGACGTCATCCGACGTCGACGTCGTTTTCGCGCAAAATAATCATCCACACAAAATGAAACTGAATGGCAAGATAGGAATTTCATCAAAAGCTATAAAAATAACACAAATACAATGAAAAGTAATAGTCAATACAATTAACATTGATCGAAAACAATATGAAAGTATACAATAAAAAGGTTATTGAATTTGTATGGCTAAATATTACTTGGAACTCGTTGTTTTGGCGCAGGACGACTCGCAAGCTCGTCGTCCTTTGCCAAAACAACTCGTTCCAAGTAATATTTAGCCATACAAATGCAATAACCTATAATATTGTGCATACGCGTTAGGGATTGGTGCAATTCTCAATTCATGTCACAGGAAGTTTGTTATGTTGTGTAAACGCTATAGCGTTTTGTGAAAAATTTCCATGATATTACGATAGTATGTTTGTTTGAAATAAATGTTTCCGATGAAAATGACATGTTAAAACCTATTGTTTTTGTTCCAATTATTTATTTTTATATTAAACATGCGCATGCAATTAAAAACAAGGTTAGTATATTGTATTGGGACACATGCACTCGTTCTTCTGTATACATATTGCGCTCCTAAAGTCGTGCAATATTGTTACGCGGAAGAACTCGTCCATATATCGCAATACAAATATAATAACCTATACACGTATACTAATAGTGACTCTTGTATTTATTCTTTGTGCACATATATTTCTTTTAATTATTTATTAATAATCCTTTCAATAATTATAGTTAATGAAGTGTTTAACAGGGGAATCGCAAAACAATATGTTCCAAATATAACATGTGATTTGGTTTAGCATTAGTAGATGTTACATAATATGAGCACCATCGTGTTATGGACAGTTTTGACATTGATATTTAAACATTTTGCTTTATTGTTTACAACTATCAACTCTAGATACATGATGTAATATGTGTTCTTCGTATAGTTTGGCTCTGTCAGTGAATCATATTTGATTTGTTTATTGTTCTCGGTAGAGTTGGGTGCAATTTTCCATGATAATTGATTAACTGAATTGGATTTTATAGTGGCACCAACAGTAACGTTCATATGGCGACTTGGCATCTTACGTTGGTGGAGCAAGACCCAGGTACCCTCCTGGCAATATTCATGCACGAGTCGTATAAACATATTTTATTTCAAAGATAACGCATTATACAAATGTTACATACAATAGGTAAATGAATTGGAACGAAAGCAAAATGCTTATAAAGATTCTCTCCATGGGATCAATGATTTACATGCATATCAATTTACATAGCGGATATTTCAGTGCAACAAATACTTATAGATGATTATATATATAAAAAAGACAGAAAATCTTGACATTTTGGAATAAATTAATTACAAAATAGTCTAGAGAAAGAGAGAATAATTTGTGAGGTATATAATGAAAATAGATAGTTTGGACACTTGGACATACTGGACACTACCCCTCGTTTTGCGAGGACCGACTGGGCCACACATCGAGTTTGACAATGAATCCAGTCTCATTAAACTACTCCCTAAATATAAATTAGAATCGTATCAACGATGGATACATTTATTTCGTAAGTCCAAATAGTATATAGTTTAGCGATACTGTGCATAGCGGTGAAATCGAGATTAACAGATCAGCACGTATATGGTTGTAAACAGGCCAAAATAAAAAGAAATGTTGACTGTTTTCTATACTTCCATAATGGTGAGTCAGCTATGTTTTTGAGAAACAGATAATGGCTTAGAAAACTACACTTAGTCGTAGGCGAGCATGGATACCTTGTTCGTGTCTGTTTCTTAGATAGTAATATTTAGGAAATTAGATGGTGCTTGAAGGAAACAATTGAAACTGCATTCGTGTGTTCATATGCCGTTTATTCCATTCTCGAGTGACAGAGGGAATGAATGAGTTAACGTACTTGTGACGGGTTACCCCTTTTGAAAACAGCACACATGCTTCTTTCCATGTAGAAGCAACCTGACCAATAGTTAAGCATTTGTTGAAGAGGTCAAAAAGAGGTTGGAAAATTGCTTGGGCTATTTCTCGAAGAAGGCGATTGTTCATTTCGTCAGGGCCAGCGGCTTTTCCCGCGGGAAGTATTATCAGTACTTCATGAACTTCATGTGGTGTAAGGGAAGGCAAATGGAGACTAATGTTGTTTAAATACGGGTAAATAGTTGGAAGAACAATGTTTTCGTCATTCAATAGAGTTTGACTTTGCAAATAGTTGTTTAGAAAGTTGGCCTTTTCAAAAGCATCTATGATAATTTTACCATCATCATTCGTAGATGGTATCGATTGTTTAAAGTTTGATTTGATAAAGGTTTTTAGAGTTTTTCACCAGTCTTTCGAGGAAAATGATCCCGACGTTAGATGTAATGTGATAATAAGACTGTTTAGACTTGCGGATTAGGGCTTCTGTTTCGTTTTGAATTCGTTTAAATTGATCCCAATTAACTATAGAGTTAGTGCGCTTGGCTTTTTGCACGGATGGTTAACTGGTAAAACCACTGATCTTCCGCAAGCCAACTGTATACATGTAGCTTCCTCATAAGTCATACAGATTTCTGGTCACTTGAACCTATAGTGGTGAGGGGCAAGTGATTTCAAGTGAGAGACCTTCCATGGCAAATTGAGTGTGGTGTATGCCCTACGTTATAGCGTCACGGGTGCATTTTATTCACTTGCAAATGTGACTGGGCTGATTAATCTAATGACCTCTACTATTTGTGAGTCAGATGAAATAGCTGAAATCACACAGACAAACTGTATATATTTAAAGACGTACATTTTAATAAATACGATAATGGCACGTGTTTAATATCTGCTTCGTAAGTGTGTGTTTCATTTCGACAAGGGACATGCAAAGTGGTATATTATTGCATCGAATTGTCGATTGCCGCTCTCTCTTATTTTTAAGTATCAAAATAAATATATTTGCCAAAAGTAATGTTTAAACAAAGAAGAATATTATTAATAACATTTTGTAATATTGTGTTTTGTTTCGGCAAGGGATCAATTTACTCGTGTATTTTTATCATTTGCTACTACATGCATACTGAAAAGGGGATCCCTTGCGATAAAAACAAACGATAGAAAACAGTAGGAGAATCGGATGTATTGAGTCTGTTCATGAGAGGTAATATAAAGTGCAACACCACTCACTTTCATTCATATTTGAACACTATCATTGTACTTTGTAATATTTAATTCTTAAAGTCGTATTAGTTGAAAGTATGCCAGTAATGTGTTGATTTGTTTTTCTTTCGACTGCATTTTGTAATACGTATCTATACTCTCCAGTGCTTGGAGGAAATACAGATCTATTATAATATAGTTGTACCTGAATCCAGTAATAGGGTTATGCCGCTTGCCGTTAATATTTAACATGTGTTATGATTGTTTACCGTATTTAGTATCACTTTGATGATTTAGCATACACTTCTATGTACGTGACTCGATCAACAAGAAACCATTGTTGACAAGTATTTTTTTTAAATGAACGATTTTATTGATATTTTTGCTCTTAGTCGAAATACAAGTTTAGACGCTAGCATACACTATCCCGCAATTTTTCTCTTTTTTGCTAGGATTTAAAATTCAGTCACGCACTTATCCGATGTTTCATTATAATTCTAGACATACATATAATATCTAATTCTTTTTCCTTTTAAGCATCTTAACACGAGTTGATCAGATGGTCTGTAGGGCAATAACTTAAAATACAACTAATATATCTTGCATGTATTTCACTCAATAAAACGTTTTTTTGCTAAAAGTCATGGCTATCATGTTATACTTTTGCTCATTTATCCGACTTTCATTCAGCTGTCAAATCAATGTTCATGTACAGAGCATTCGCTGTTTATCGTTTTGCGCAGTTATTTGATTTTCTCAGTGAAACAAAACATGGATTTCTATAGAGCCATTTATCTCATTTTTGCATATGTAGACAAGGATGCTCTGTTTCGTTAAGTTATACCACGTGTTAATAGCTATGGAACGACCAAATGACTAAGATCCCGTTAACTTCAATCATTGGACAACGTCACATTCCCTTCCGTGCAAACGGCTTCCTTTTTAACCGATAAACGATTGGGTACATACATAACTAACACATAAGTTATTATTGTACATACTGTTCGGGGTGTACATATATATAAACTACTCTAGTAGATGTTGAGATAATCATGTTATTAGGAAGAAACTATTCAATATTACAGTGATAAGATTTGTTTTGTATTATATCTATTAAAATATTATATTACAAGTTATTTTTTTTGTAGAAAAACATTACTTGGTATGGGTTGTTTCGACATATAACGACGAGTTTCAAGTAATAGGTATCCTGCGAAATTCAATAACCTTTTCAATGTATACTTTCATATTGTTTTCGGTCGATATAAATTGTATGATTATTATATTTTATTTAAGTATATCTTTTTCTACAACATTGGATTGCATTCGAAGCTTGTTATTTATTTAAGTTTGTTTTGCATTGTCATTTTCCTTAATTTCTTTCGCTGAAACAGGAACAACCATGTAAATCCCAAGGACATTAGCTGTATGTTTTATTTTGGCCCGATGTGCATTTTTTTAACACTTGTCAGTAGCTTATTATCAAGGTGCAATAAGGGACGTTACCTACGTGCAATATCGTAGCATATAATTTATATAACGGCTTGGAAATATGAAAGTATACACTAATTGTTACAAATGCCGATGTGTTTGAGATATTGACATACATGCATGCATAATATCATATTACTATGCACGTGTTACTGTTGAATCTGTATGACGATATGCGTTATTTTGTCATACATAACAATTATATGTCAATAAGTGCAATCCGTTATGTTATTTCTATTTATTAATACTGCAGTTATACTTGTAAAAGTAAACATACTTATATTAATAACGTGCAACTAGACATTTAAAAGTATGCATTAGTCATCTTTTATTTCATAACAAGATTAAAATATCTATTCTGGATGTCAGTGTCTTGTTTTAATATATATTTACCAAATCTAGCACCTCAATCTCCTCACAAGGGCTTCTGGGGGCATGCGTCTATTGGAAAATCGCATTGTGCGTCGTCATAGGCTAAACTTTTAATACTATACAACTACTTAATTCCTTAGAATTCAATGGTTAGTTCTATTTATAAAAGGGAGTAACTACTCACCCTAGAAGAGTCCTATTGCCCGAGGCGGTACGAGGCGGTACGCCTCGTGCAATAATACCCTTCTCGGTACCGCGTCGTGCAATAGTACCCTTCTCGGGTCACTCGGTTAATTTGTCACTCCCGAGAAAAACTAGTTTTATTATATATCATACAATATAAGCGTCTTTCATTGGTCTAGAAGTAGTCACGTGTGATTAAATAGTTTTGACCATTCACATTGGAAATATGCCAACCGTTCAATAGTTCACCAGGTGACAGTGCAATAGTAAATTTAGCGTGAAATAGTACATCTTTGTCATTGACGCGCTTTTTTTTGACGTAGCATCACGTGACCGTGCAATAGTCGATCTGTGTTAGTGACGCGTCACGTGACCGTGCAATAGTCGAGCTGCGTCAGTGACGCGTCACGTGACCGTGCTACAGTAGATATGTGTCAGTGACGCAGCGTCACGTGACCTTACAAAGTCGATCTGATTCAGTGACGTAGCGTCACGTGACCGTAGAATAGTCGATAGTATCAGTGACGCAGCGTTACGTGACCGTTCAGGGGGCACTCCACAGTTTAATGTTCATTTCTCAATCATCAAACCCATGACAAGCTCTTAACCTGAATCCTTGAGCAAAAATAAATCACATCATCATTGTGTCATACATTTCTTAGAAGACAATAAAATTACCCATGTTTCCATACCAAATAAAAGTATCAAAAAGCATTTTCTGTACAACTTTAGTCCCATTTCTTTAAGATTACCCCACCCCTTAAAACATGCCAAAAATGCAATTTTAGCAATATTTCAAATGTCAATAAATAAAAATAAAAAAAATTCCTACACATATCAGGGTCATGTCTGCACTCATAATGCTCTTGCATATCAGGAAATGCTAAATTTTACATACCTAGTCCGGCATTTTAAAAAGTTATTCCACGCTGATCTCCTCGTCAGTGAAAATCAGCCATTTTAACTGCTTTTAGGAAGTTTTTGATTGGTTCACATTTTTCTATTTATAGCCTCCAAAAAAACCAAAGAATCCATATTCCAATACACCAAAATAAACTTAGAAGTAATCAAAACTGAAAAAAACATCAAACATGTGCTTCAAAATTATTATAAAGACCATCCATGGACCTAAAAGATGCTTAGTTGATTTATTTCTGATTTACACCATGGACATTCATGCGAAACTGAGGAGTGCCCCCTCAAAAGTCGATTTGTGTTAGTGATGCAGCGTCACGTGACCGTGCAATAGTCGATCTGTGTTAGTGACGCAGCGTCACGTGACAGTGTAATAGTCGATATGTGTCAGTGACGCAGCGTCACGTGACCATGCAGTAGTGGATATGTGTCAGTGACGCAGCGTCACATGACCGTACAATAGTAGATATGTGTCAATGACTTAGCGTCACGTGACCGTGCTATAGTGGATCCGTGTCAGTGTCGCGTCACGTTACCTACCGTACAATAGTCGATATTGTCAGTGACGCAGCGTGACGTGACCGTTTAATACTCGATCTGTATCAGTGATGCAACGTCACGTAACCGTGCAATAGTGGATATGTGTCCGTGACGCGTCACGTTACCGTACACTAGTGGATCTGTGTCAGTGACTCAGCGTCACGTGACCGTGGAATAGTCGATATTGTCAGTGAAGCAGCGTGATGTGCCCTTTCAATAGTCGATATGTGTCAGTAATGCACCGTCACGTGACCGTGCATTAGTGGATCTGTGTCAGTGACGCGTCACGTGACCGTGCCATACTCGATCTGTGTCAGTGACGCAGCGTCACGTTACCGTACACTAGTCGATATGTGTCAGTGACGCAGCGTCACGTGACCGTACAATAGTCGATATGTGTCAGTGACGCAGCATTACGTGACCGTGCAGTATGCGATCTGTGTCAGTGATGCAGCTTCACATGACCGTGCAATAGTCGATATGTGTCAGTGACGCAGCGTCACGTGACAGTGCAATAGTCGATCAGTGTCAGTGACGCAGCGTCATGTGACCATGCAGTAGTGAGTATGCGTCAGTGACGCAGCGTCACGTGACCGTACAATAGTCGATCTGTGTCAGTGACGCATCGTCACGTGACCGTGAAATAGTCGATATTTGTCAGTGATTCAGCGTCACGTGAAAGTACATATAGGTGATCTTTGTCAGTGACGCAGCGTCACGTGACCGTGCAGTAGTCGATCTGTGTCAGTGACGCAGCGTCACGTTACTGTACAATAGTCGATATGTGTCAGTGACGCAGCGTCACGTGACCGTGCAGTAGTCGATATGTGTCAGTGACGCAGCGTCACGTGACCGTACAATAGTCGATCTGTGTCAGGAACGAAGCGTCACGTGACCGTACAATAGTCGATCTGTGTCAGCGACGCAGCGTCACGTGACCATGCAGTAGTCGATCTGTGTCAGGGACGAAGCGTCACGTGACCTTGCAATAGTAGATCTGTGTCAGTGACGCTTGTTTAAATGACCAAATATACATTGTTTACACGGCTCAAACTCCAAATTTTAATTTTATTAGTAAAAAATCAAAACTGTTATATTTTATGATAATTATATAATAAAACAACTATTTAATGCCTTAGGTGTCAATGGATTATAACTATTTATCCTACTGACCCTTGAAGGATACTATTGCACTCGGCGTGCCGCTCGTGCAATAGTACCCTTTTCGGGTTAGGAGTCACTCCTTCTGATAAATAGTTCTAACCAATGATTTAAATGGTTGTATATTAATGTATTGACTTGTAAGGAATTAAATAGTCGTTTTATTATATATCATAAAATATAAGGAATGAAATATATGTATTTTATTATATTGATGTCAGTTGATTTTTTCCTTTACTGATAAAATTGAACCATGACACCCATTAGCTCCACTCAAGTGTATTGATCGTCTACCTTGACGTACTCCAAAAGAAGGTATTCCGAGACTTTTATCGCACTTTATGTGTTTTTGGAATGCCTGTTTTCAACAAGAATATCAAGTTTCTATTATGAACCGGGATGTAGCCATTTTGCAGCTGACAGTGTCAGTTGTGCAGACGATATATTGATCAAGGTCGTATGACACTCTGGTGTTTCAAAAAAGCGCGTCAATTACACAAATGTACCATTGTACGTTAAATTTACTATTGCATGGTCACGTGATGAACGATTGCACGGTTGGAATATTTCCAATCAGAATGGTCAAAACTAATCACACGTGACTGATTCCAGACCGATGAAAGACGCTTATATTTTATGATATATAATAAAGACGTAATAAGCATATCGAAATTTTGTTTATTGCATTAAAATGAAGTTTTTACTAGTAATTTAAGGAAGTTTTATTTTCAAAAAACAACAACAGTCAGTTGAGCAGTACTGAAGTTGACGATATCAGTCATACTGGGATATTACATAATGTTGATTACGTGACATCATACTTTTATTTTAGAGAATGAATTAGGTTAATGTTAACACTATCTTATTTTGTACAGAGCGAATTGCACAGCTTCCTTCTATACGTCATCTAAGGTACTATGCCAGGTCGGCGATATACTTCCAGTTTAAATGTAATGGTAATTTGATTTTTTAATGCTTTATAACATTTGCGATGTGCATTAATCGCTGTTAAAATGCATAGTTAATCTCTTTGTCATTCTATACAGTTAGAGTTATTATTTTATTAAGAAATCGATCAACTCTTGAAGAGACCAATGGCTGTGTAATGATTTTATAGAACAGAACATAACGTTTGTATAAGTAGAGAAAATGCCATATAAATGACAGACCTAGTGTTGCACCTACGTGCTACAGTTGAATACATTTTTTGAATGTCGTTATTATCGCGTATTTCCGAAAAACCAAACTGATCTGAAAGAAAATGCAAATTTGCCCAATTATGATACAACAAGCAAACACTCAGTTACATGATAGAACTCTATAAACCGTAAGTACAAGTAAACACCCAGCTACATGATAGAACTCTATAAACCGTAAGTACAAGTAAACACTCATTTACATGATAGAACTCTATAAACCGTAAGTACAAGTAAAAACTCAGCTACATGATGGAACTCTATAAACCGTAAGTACAATTAAACACACAGCTACATGATAGAACTCTAGAAACCGTAAGTACAAGTAAACACTCAGTTACATGATAGAACTCTATAAACCGTAAGTACAAGTAAACACCCAGCTACATGATAGAACTCTATAAACAGGTAAGTACAAGTAAACACTCATTTACATGATAGAACTCTATAAACCGTAAGTACAAGTAAACACTCAGCTACATGATGGAACTCTATAAACCGTAAGTACAATTAAACACACAGCTACATGATAGAACTCTATAAACCGTAAGTACAAGCAAACACTCAGTTACATGATAGAACTCTATAAACCGTAAGTACAAGTAAACACCCAGCTACATGATAGAACTCTATAAACCGTAAGTACAAGTAAACACTCAGTTACATGATAGAACTCTATAAACCGTAAGTACAAGCAAACACTCAGTTACATGATAGAACTCTATAAACCGTAAGTACAAGTAAAGTATGTTTAAAAGCAACGGTGTGAACAACACATTATGTTATATAGAAAAAAGCGGTAATGCAATCTTATATGTCTGGCTTCCGAGAAGGGAATAGAGACCATATTCGTAGTGATATGTGCATGTACCATCATTGTAATCGAAGATAACGGTACACGTGGATTCGTTTAGAAACTATTGTATGGAGTGTAATTGTGGGAAACAACAGATTGTTAAGAAATATATCTTCGTGTCAAGAATAATAACTTGAAGGATGTTCCACGGAACACTTGTGTCGTCTGCCGTGTGCTTTCGATAGGACAATCTAACTATAAAGCTGGACGATATGGGGTGCAATCCTTTATGATTTATGGAATATACTTTTTTTAATTGTTAAAGCTTATAAAAAAAATAATAAATCTGCATTATATAATTGATAAGGAGGAATTGCTTCATGGCCATAGGTCAATATTTTGCCAAGTTGTGAGCTAGGTTAGGTTGCAGATTAATTTTTGTATGAAAAAGGCCATGACTCTTGAGGTAAGATACCTTTTTGCGTGAAGTTTTAACATACTATTAGGTCAAATACATTTCAAGTTATGAGCAAGTTTATGTTGCAGGTTAAAATGTTACGGACGATGGACAACGACGGACGACAGACGACGGACGATAAAGTGACCCCGAAGTTTCTATCATGCTACGCAGGAGACACACACCGATTTGGGTTGTCTCACTTATATAGCACAACTTAAAGACATTGGTCACTGTATATGCCATCTATAATAACATTTAAGTCCAACTTAAATCATCATAAAAACGCGGAATTTTGTGGAAAATTAAATGTTGATTAAATGTAAATTAAACTTCACATTTAATCATAATTTAAATTCACTGTCATTCCATTATATTACAAGTAAAAGTGTAGTTTAATTCTAATTTAATTGATGATTAAATGCCTATTTTCATGCAGTGTACTAATTGCAGCAAATACGTTGCCTTGAACTTTGTACGCTGATTTGTTCGTGCCATCACACAATAACAATAATAGCAAGGTAAACACAGGTCAACTCAATAATATATTGTTTTATTGTATCCAATTATGCTATTATGTGTTTATTGGTTTATGTTTACATACAGTGCATAATTATACACTTTCCAGTAAAAAACATAATTATTTCTTACAAAGTTCGTATTTACTAATGCATGTGTTTACAAATACAAATCGACATTAATAACTTTCCGACGCGATATTGAACTTAATTGTGTGATGACCGGACAGGCTGTGAACCCTATGATGACGTCTACCTAAAGCCCAAACTGACGATGACGTTTGGTGTTTTTCTGCAATTTTGTCTTGTCGTGCCCTGAATGGTTTGTTTTCTTGTTGCTCTGGATTCTGCCAAGTCACTGAGTATCTTCTTTGTGGCTTGCTATGCTATTGCTTGTTTTGTATTTATTGTATTTATATATACACGAGCATTTTAGTGTTTTACTTATATTGCCTTGTTGGTTAGAGAATAGTTCATGGCGGGGATTTCTTTATTTACACTGTCCCGTTTTATTGGAATGACAGTAGGGTAAGTGTGAGGCTTGGTGCATGCTAGAACCTGGTTAAAACCCCCAGCGGCTTTTTTTCCAACAGACCGTTCCAATGCGGTTGCCCTATTGTCAACCCTTTTGTGTTTGTGGTCTTATATGGCATTTTATTCATCTTTAAAATTGTTCTTTGTTTCTGGGTTATTTGTGGTTGACTGTCGTCCTTGAATGCTACTTATCCTGTTCGATTTTTATATCTATATTTGTTTAAAAAAGTCAGAAATGGTAATTAATATATCGCATTTATTAAATAAGTGTACTTCCGCATGACCATGATTGTTTCTCCCCATTCTAAACTCTAAAGAGTATGTTATTATTAAACATCATCAAGATACTTATGAGTTAAGTTTCTTTTTCGTTTAATTACGAAATGTTGTTTCAATGGTTTACAAAATAAATCTATATTTTTTTATTTTCCCTCCATTTTATTTTTTAGGTTGTAGAAGTTATCTTGATGCTTAGGCAGAGTGGATATTTATGCTTTCCTCTTTGATTTTGCGTTGACCGGACAGATTGTGGAACCTATGATGACGCCTAATCCTTTATCTTGTGTTGTCTTGTCGTACCCATAACGGTTTGTTCTCTTGTTGCATTGACATTGAGTACTTACAATTATTTGTTTACTTTATTGCCTATTAATGCTGCCTTATTTCTTAGAGGTTATAACCTGGCGGGATATGGTTTGGTGCACACTGAACCTAGTTTAAACCCTCAGCGGCCTTTTTTTGCCCAATGACTGTTCCAAGGCGGTAGCCCTATTGTCAACCAGTTTGTGTTTGTGATGTCTTATCTTGCCTTTTTTTCATTTGTATAGTTGTTCTTTTTTTTCTGTGTGTGTTTGTGGTTAACTGCCGTTCTTGTTATTATTAAACGTCATCTTTTCTTCTTCTTCTTCTTCTTCTTCTTCTTCTTCTTCTTTTCTTCTTCTTCTTCTTCTTCTTCTTCTTCTTCTTCTTCTTCTTCTTCTTCTTCTTCTTCTTCTTCTTCTTCTTCTTCTTCTTCTTCTTCTTCTTCTTCTTCTAAACGGATTCAATGAAACTGAGACTTCTTTAATCTTCTCATGTTGTGTTTTATAATTTAATTACCATTGTTCGTAAATAAATATCAACCTAAATACCAAGCTGACACTATCGATTTCTCTGGATGTTTAAGGGTGAACATTGTTTTCCTATTGTCAATAAATAATGAAAAGGGGATCCTTGGAAGCAATAAACACAAACTAGAGATAAAAGTAGCAGACTCGGTTTTATTGAATCTGTTCGTGAGAGATAATGTTAAGTGCAACATCTCTCACGACTTCCAAGCACCGCTTTAAGCGATAGTCTACTTTAAAGGCAAAACGATTGGGTTTAATGATAACAAATGACCAGTAAGTAATAACACTACTGATTTGTAGTCGGGGCGACTTTTTACGGCCGCCACACAGCACTAAACAATCGCTAGTGTGAAGACATGCTTATTATATAGATTTAAAATAAATATATAAATCGAACAGGAAAAATAATATTTAAGGGCGACAATCAACCACAAACACACACAGAAATAAAGAACAATTTTAAAGATGAATAAAAGGCAAGACAATACATAACAAACATAGAAGGGTTGACAATTGGGCTACCGCCTTGGAACGGTCAGTGGCAAAAAAACTGCTGGGGGTTTAAACCAGGTTCTAGTGCGCACCAAACCCCACTCGTATCCTATTGTCATCCCAATAAACGTGTAAATAAAGATATTCCCGCCAGGTTATACTTTCTAACCAACAAGGCAACATTAATAGGCAATTTAAGTAAAAATGAGATGTAGGGTCGCATATAAACTGCAGCCTCCAAACGCAATGGCATCGTAGGTCCGCACTGTACTACAAAAAAGGATCAATATTTAATTAATTGTACAATGAAAAAGACAAAATACAACAGAATAGGTGGTGAAGTCAGGGTAACCGAATTGGAAAGTTCAGTAGGCAATAAGGCCTACAGGTTAATTGGTATCCATTGTATGTGTACACAATCCTCGCTATTATCCTGTCTGCAGCACCCAAATAGACAAGAAGTGTAACCAAAACTACATCCAGTCAAAAGGAATTCTGTAACAATAAAGTCCACATCCAGCGAAAGTAACAAATGAAACACTAAGATGTTGTTGTAAAGCTATATAACAGACAAATAAGAACCATCTCTGGATGTATGATAGTTAAGATATCACAAACACAAAAAAGTGTTGACAATAGGGATATCGCCTTGGAACGGTCAGTGGCCAATTAAGGTGGGGGACTCTGGGGGTTTGAACCAGGTTCTAGGGTGCACCAAACCTCTCCCTTACCCTATTGTCATCCCAATAAACGGGACAGTGTAAATAAAGATATCCTCACCAGGTTATATTGTTGCTTTTGAGTTACATATTTTGTAATCCAGTCCCGTGAAGTTAAGTGCTCATCGGAACGAAATTGACGCAAATCATTTTTAAAAGATCATGCATTTCTTTGTACGTATATACAAATTGCTTATTAAAAAGAAACAAAGGAGATATAATTTTATTGAGATGAAACAAATTGAAAAAAATGAAAGCAAAGCAACCTAAAGATTTTTGAAATTGTTTACTAGAGCGAAAAGTAAAAAAGGTGCTGATGTGAGCGTAAATGATTTTCTAGCATATTTTAAAAACATAGCAACTGAGATAAATATAGTGAAAAATGACGAGGCTGAAGAGTTTTGTGAATCGAATGATTTGACAAAAACGACCCTATATTTCAAGAGTTGGATATGGTCAGAACGGAAGCGGAAGTGGAAGCTTGCATAAAATCACTCAAGCGTGGAAAGGCATATGCAGGGGACACTATTCTAAATGAATACTTTTTAGTAGCGGGCGGTATATTGTTATCGCATTTAATGCAATTATTTAACATTATATTAGACGGTGGCTGTTTCCCGGAAAATTGGTCAAAGGGAATAATGATACCGTTATTTAATCAAAGTACCGAAGGTACTGAGAGCATGGTGAACTATGATTTGTGCATCCATGTAATGGAAGGTTTCTTTCCAATCACGCATGACATGGATGGACTGAAAATGTGTCAACTCTTCTTAATAATAATACATCATTGCATGTAATAATACATCAATGCATTGTTTAATGTATCTGGAAGTAAGGCGATTAAAACAAGATAAGGTAAGGTATATACAGGAATAAAGAAGGAAACAAAACGAATGATTGGTTATAGTGAAATTTAATCTCCGAAACGCTTCATCATATCTGAACCATATTTTCACAGGTGTTAAAGTGTATCAAAAAACATCACCTGTCATTACATGTCAAAGTTTGAGTCATTAGAAATGAATATATCGTCAAAAAGGTCAAGACAGCTAATTTTGCCAATTCAAGGGGAGGTAATTCATAGACCCATTGACCAACATTGCTGAATTAAAATAGGAAACAACCTTGCATTTATATCGACCTACTATGCAAGTATAATTAAAATCAAATGAACACGAGTGTAGTCTGAAAAACAGCCATGTCCCCCGCTGCACAAATATTTATAATATACAAATTTAAACAAGGAATGTCACTGTAAAGAAATATAAAAAGATCGGACAGGGAAAGTAGCGTAAAGTGACAAATTCTTCCTGAAGTTTCCTTGTTCCAAAAAGTGTGACCTTCAACTAAAAGTACATATGTTTTACACACAACTTGTAGTAGAGACATACAGACTACACATATACAAAACATAACTTATACATCTTTTGTGCTCATTTGATTTTAATCTCACAACTCGGAGTATCCCTGGTCTCGAGATACCGTTGTTAGTTATTCTCACAACTCGGAATACCACTGGTCTCGGGATACCGTTGTAGTTCATTCTCACAACTCGGAGTACCACTGTTCTCGGGATACCGTTGTGATTTAATCTCACAACTCGGAGTGAACATGATGTTCATACACAATTATTTGTTGTTATATTTTTTAACCATGTATGTGAACATGATGTGAAGGTCCGGGCCTTTTGGCCTAATAGGTAGCTACGCTATTGATAACTTCACGATTCATATCTCTAATTGTAATTTTTACGTGGATTTTTTTAAGTCGACAAATCGTTTGTTGACAATAATCACCAAAGTCACTGTAAATTCCGTTTACTACCTTAGGCCTAAACAAGAAAGTGTTTTGTTTCCTGTCACCCAACCGAATCGCCGTTTTTAACTGTTTACCCATTCATTTTTTTGTTGCTTTGTTTTGTTTTTAAACATATTTGTGTTTTGGCCTTAACAGAATATAATTCAATCAGTTTTGCATGTAATTTGAAAATTGTAATAAAAGGTAACATATTTGTGTTTAGATCTACTCTTGTTTGTGTAATGTATATCTCTCAATGCTACAGTCATATGTTCGAGTCCCGCTTGTTCCACGTTTGCACATTGAAGAATGTTTTTTTCCGACTTGTCTTAAAGGGAGTACATCAGGCTTTTTATGGGGGTCTAGGTGTCTGATTTAAAATTGACAAATATTAATATTTTTTATTTTACATGACCAAAACATAATGAGCCTATAACATATGTTATTTGCAAACAAATTCATTCTGCACAGTAATGCGTGCTATCCTAGGTGACGCATCAGGATTAATTTCAGCATAAATGCGATTCCACCCTATCTATATGGTGTTCTGAAGTTTTAGACATTAACAAAATGGTTCTAGCTTCACATTTTGATTGATAGTGTTTTATATCATGTATAATTTATTTATATAGTAGTTACAGAGAAACAAATGTTGGCACTAAATACAAAAGGTTATAAGTCCAACATGAAGAGTAACATTCACAGAATACAGTCACTCCAACAAGTATTACAACGCAATGGTGATTCAGAAAGTACATCACAAACACATACAGTAAAAAACGCACATCACAAACATATAAGGATGACAACAAAATCATTATACCGAATGAATTACAAAATACTGCTAAAATTGCACAAACGTTGAACATATCGTTTACTATAGAAGAAAGTATGAAAGGAAATGTAGTATTCACAGAACACTGTCACCCAAACTCACACATGTATACAAACAACAATTACAAGGGAAAAATATATCAAAGTATGCGATGCCACAAACATAAAAGGGTTGACAATAGGGTTACTGTCTTGGAACGGTCAGTGGCAAAAAGGCTACTGGGGATTAAAACCAGTTCTAGGGTGCACCAAACTCACTATTACCCTATTGTCATCCCAATAAAACGGGACAGTGTAAACAAGAAATGCCAGCCATACTATATCCTCTACAAAAGAGGCAGCATTAGCAGTCAATATAAGTATATCACAGTGATGATCATGTATATATGAATATAAAAAAGCAGAGAAAGCTACAAAGCATATAATCAGCATTGCAAGCTAAACATATTTAAAAATATACCACCAATCATACATCAAACTTATAAATCAATACAGAGTTGTTTTTCATGGTCAAAACACCTATCTCGATCATTGCCACAACATTGCAAGCTAAACATATTTAAAATATATCAATCACACGTATCAATCTTATCAATCAATACAGAGTTGTTTTTCTGATAGAAACACCCATTTCGAACATTGCTACAGTATTGCAAGCTAAACAGAGTTAAAATATACCGCCAATCATACATCAATATTATCAATCAATACAGAGTTGTTTTTCATGATAGAAACAAGCATTTCGAACATTGCTACAGTATTGCAAGCTAAACAAAGTTAAAATATACCGCCAATCATACATAATCTTATCAATCAATACAGAAATATAAAAAGATCGGACAGGCAAATTAGCATTTAAGGAGGACAGTCAACCACAAAAACACAGAAACAAACACGCAAACAGACAAACAAGAAGGCAAAAGTAATAATAAATGCAAATAACATCACAAACACAAAAGGGTTGACAATAGGGCTACCGCCTTGGAACGGTCAGTGGCAAAGTAGGCCACTGGGGGTTTAAACCGGTTCTAGGGTGCACCAAACCTCACACTTACCCTACTGTCATCCCATTAAAAACAGGACAGTGTAAATAAAGAAATCCCCGCCATGATCTTATCTCTAACCAACAAGGCAGCATCAGTAGGCAATATAAGTACGAGTAAAACACAAATATGCTCGTGTAAATATAATACAAAAAAAAAAATAGCATAGAAAGCCACAATGAACGGTACTCAATGACTTGGCAGAAGCCAGAGCAACAATAGAATAAACCATTAAGGGCACGACAAAAAAGATCATAGACAAACATCAAACGCCACCGTCCCAGTGGCTTTAGGTAGGCGTCATCATAGGGTCCACAGCCTGTCCGGTCATCGTACAATTAGTTGTTTTTCATGATCAACACACCCATTTTGAATATTGCTACAGTATTGCAAGCTAAACACAGTTAAAATATACCGCTTAAAAATATACCGCCAATCATACATCAAACTTATAAATCAACACAGAGCTGTTTTTCATGGTCAAAACACCCATTTCGAACATTGCTACAGTGTTGTATGTTAAGTACATTTAAAATATACCGCCAATCATACATAATCTTATCAATCAATACAGAAATATAAAAAGATCGGACAGGCAAATTAGCATTTAAGGAGGACAGTCAACCACAAAACACAGAAACAAACACGCAAACAGACAAACAAGAAGGCAAAAGTAATAATAAATGCAAATAACATCACAAACACAAAAGGGTTGACAATAGGGCTACCGCCTTGGAACGGTCAGTGGCAAAGTAGGCCACTGGGGGTTTAAACCGGTTCTAGGGTGCACCAAACCTCACACTTACCCTACTGTCATCCCATTAAAACAGGACAGTGTAAATAAAGAAATCCCCGCCATGATCTTATCTCTAACCAACAAGGCAGCATCAGTAGGCAATATAAGTACGAGTAAAACACAAATATGCTCGTGTAAATATAATACAAAAAAAAAAATAGCATAGAAAGCCACAATGAAGGTACTCAATGACTTGGCAGAAGCCAGAGCAACAATAGAATAAACCATTAAGGGCACGACAAAAAAGATCATAGACAAACATCAAACGCCACCGTCCCAGTGGGCTTTAGGTAGGCGTCATCATAGGGTCCACAGCCTGTCCGGTCATCGTACAATTAGTTGTTTTTCATGATCAACACACCCATTTTGAATATTGCTACAGTATTGCAAGCTAAACACAGTTAAAATATACCGCTTAAAAATATACCGCCAATCATACATCAAACTTATAAATCAACACAGAGCTGTTTTTCATGGTCAAAACACCCATTTCGAACATTGCTACAGTGTTGTATGTTAAGTACATTTAAAATATACCGCCAATCATACATCAAACTTATAAATCAATACAGACTTGTTTTTCATGGTCAAAAACATCCATTTTGATCATTGCAACAGCATTGTCAGTTAAACAGATTTAAAAAATAGATCGATCACACGTATCTAGCTAATCAATCAATACAAATAGATTGTCATGGTCAAATCACCCATTTCGAACATTGCCATATCATTGCAAGATAAACAGATTAAAAAATATACCGCCAATCATACATCAAACTTATAAATCAATACTGAATTGTTGTTCATGGTCAAAACACCCATTTCGAACAATTGCTACAGCATTTCAAGCTAAACAGATTAACAAATATACGACAGTCATACATCAAACTCATAAACCATTTCAAAACACCCATTTCAAACATTGCTACAGCATTGCAAGCTAAACGAAAGAAGATAGGAAGGAGAGTAAGAAAATAAAGAAAATAAAAAAGAGGAAAAAATAAAATAAAGTAAAAGTAAAAGAGAAAATAATGAATAAAAAAAAATGAAAAAGAAAAGGAAAGAGAAAAAAAAAGGGAAAGAAAATAGAAAAAAAGTTGATAATAAAAAATAAGGAATAGAATAAAAATACGAGAGATAAAAGAATTAAAGATTAATATATAAATTAGAAAAATTAGAAAAAGAAAAAGTGAAATAGAATAAGATGAGAAAAAAAAGAAAATAAAGATAAAAGAAGAAAGAAAGAAAAATAAAACGTTAAAAGAGAAAAAATAAAAATAGAGAAAAAAAGTAGCAGTAAATATAAAAGTAAAAAAGAAATAAAGAAAAAAGTGAAATAATAAAGCAATAACAAAAAAAGAACATAGAATTAAAAAGATAAGATAAGAAATAGAATAATAAGAAAAAAAAGAATAAGAAATAAGAAACATAGGGGGGGAGAGAGAGTTGAAAATAAAAGAAAAAAATAGGATAAAAAAAGATAAAGATACAGAAAAAAATTATCTAGCAGAGATAACAATTTAAAAGGGGGGGGCACCAAAAGATGAAAGAAACGTAGTGACGATAATATAAAGCCCAGATTAAAAATACTACCGCCGATTCATCTCAAACTTAAATACAAGTCAGATTTGGTTTTTCATGTCAAAGACAGCCCATATTTCGATCATTGCACGAGCATGCCAGCTACACAGATTTATAAAATATATCAATCACACGTATCAAGCTTACGTAAATTGTCAAGGTCAAAACACCCATTTCAAACATGGCACATCATTGCAAGCTAAACATATATTAACAATAAACCGTCAGATCACACAGAATCAAACTTATCAATCAATAAAGAGCTGTGTTTCAGAGTCTTAAACAATATGTTAAATAGTCACAAAAGCGTTCTGTGTCATACAGCTGCATAATAATTAGTAGAGAAAGACAATATATGACCCATTATTATTATAGCATACACTATATCTTAGTTTTCGTGAAGAAGTTTTAAAGCAGCCTATCCCGTCGACCAACGAGTCACATTTTACATCACGAG
>JAWPHD010014740.1:0-59364 GCA_037043455.1 Cyrtodaria siliqua | reverse complement strand
TGAAATACTTGAGTTGCTTGTGCAACACAAAACATGGACCAAGCTTGAAAATATGTCATTCGAAAATAAATCGAACAAAACTGTTGTGCAGTAATTTTTAAATGCACGTTTCAAATGTACCCAAACCAAATTTAATTTAAAGAAAAAGAAAAAAATAATATATTTAAAATATAATATGAAAACATCAACACAGATGGCCGCTGGTAGCCAACTTAGAAACTCCGATCAACATAAATGCCATAAAGATCAACAACATGTCACTTAGTTCGTGCAGGAAGTTGCATTTCTTTTAGGGTAAATGTATGTAAAAAAGAAATGCAGTACTCAAGGCCCACAGTCAACAACAAACAAACAACAACAACAACTAATAACGGTTAATAAGAGGCAAGGTATACGACATCAGAAATATAAAAGGGTTGACAATAGGGCTACCGTCAGATTTCTTTATTTACACTGTCCCGTTTAACTGGGATGGCAGTAAGGTAAGTGTGAGGTTTTGTGCACCCTAGAACCTGGTTTAAACCCTCGCGGCCTTTTTTGCCACTGACCGTTCCAAGGCGGTAGCCCTATTGTCAACCATTTTGTGTTTGTGATGTCTTATTTGACCTTTTATTCATCTTTAAAGTTATTCGTTGTCTTTGTGTGTGTTTGTGGTTGACTGTCGTCCTTGAATGCTACTTTTCCTGTTCGAATTTTATATTTTCTTAGAACGGTCACTGGAAAAAAGGCCGCTGGAGTTTAATCAATAGTGTGCACCAAACGTAACGTTTACCATATTGTTCTCCCAATTAGTAGTTTAAGAGAAACAGCAATAAGTGTCAAGTATAGGTCTATGCAAAAAAAGATGTTCATTGTCAACCTCTCGCAACACTAATTTAGGGTCATGTACACGGCATGTCAAGCCCTTTGGTAATGGGTTATCATCACTTCTCGCATTTGTAAAGGAGAAGTGATTAACATTCAGCGTATGTTGTCCAAGGTTTACTTTGTTTATAAAACTCATCACCTGCAATGCTAGTGTGAAAGTTATATGATGACCCATGATAGTTGTGTGTCCATCTTGAGAGTTAATCTAAACGAATACCATGTATGACCAGATAACATACAATTCGGCTCACTTTAGAAAATGGACACATCAATACCTCGTGTGGTTCTAGAGAGTCGCCATTAAAATGTTTTCAAGTTTTAGTCGCAGTTGCCATTTTGGATTTCTGAAGAATTTGAATTTTATAAAGACCACATGCACATCTCCTGTGTGAAAATCCGATTATAACAATCGCAAGTATTTTCTATGTTAGTATAAGTAAGCAAAGAAATCTGCTAAACGACGGGTCATTATGAATTCCAGTTAGAACCAACGACACCTTATGAGCATAACATTTGTCAAATGTTTTAGATATTTCAAAACAAATCTCTGCATGTAAGCGTCACTAACTAAATTCGCTGCTGATACCGTAAATACTGTCCAGAACAGATGCAATTATCGGCTCTTTTGTACAGTGTGTCCTTCGGGCGAAATGAAAAAGATACTTACAGGCAAATGTAAGTGAGGCAGATGGTTACTATTGATTTTGACCATTTAACAATGTTAATGCGTTTGCTATACACAACAACTTAGATGAGTCCAGACTAGCCTTTTTAGTTTTATCACACTTTATGGCTTTCTATTAGCGTTATATAATCCGGATGTCTTACATTGGATTATTCGTATTATTTACAAAAGTCACAGTTCCTTCTGACAAGTTTAATGGCATTTTAAACCGATATGTATCACGTTTATGATACACTTAAGGGCGATTAACAATGACCGTTAAACGTCTAGCTATTAAAAACATTATATATTAAATTTCCGTATAGGCCGAAACTATATGTTTTTGACCTATATTGCGAAATAATTGTGTTAAATAACTAAACCGTCTCCTATATTTCTTTCAAGAATAGTGATTACATGTTATGTGTTTTATTATAATTGTATATATATATGTGTAAATAATGAGACGTTAATAAACTATAAACTAAACTAATATTTATTTAATCAGATACATCAAACACATCAAACATCCAAACACACTCAGCTTATAGCCTGCTGGTTCGGTCTCGATGGGACACACGACAATTTTGACTTCATTAAATCTCGCGCTTTTGCATTATTGGAAATCATAATAATTATTACTTTAGCAGTTCAAAGCAAATTGTTCATGCATATTGCTAAATGTTGATTATATTGCACTAACCGATGCTAGAATAGTAAAGACAATTTAAAATCTCCAATTGATTACCTATCATTTAGAAACATGCAAGCAGTTTTAAAAGTGGAAATGATAAATCGATACATAATACAATCAGCACAAAATATAGCTTTCGTGGGTATCCGGTGAAGATAGGGAATTCCAACCTTCGGTATAAGTGTTTTAATCGGAACCTCGGCTCTATATAAGGAATACCAACCCGAGGTATAAGTGTTTTTATCGGAACCAAGGCTCTGCCGAGGTTAGATTAAAACACTTATACCGAGGGTTGAAATTCCCTATCTGAACCAAATACCCATGATAGATTCTTTTTCTTTCATATCAGAGACATGTGTGCGTTGACACCGCCAGCTACTAACGTTTGCCATGTTTTCCTGCATACCGGAAGTTGGTGCGCGCGTGACTTTTATCTCGACTCTAAGGTGAAATGGAAATATCTAGCCCCGGTAAAATGACTGATATCCTTGTCCGGCATGAAAGAAAAACAATCGTTCAATGAGTATAGGCAAGAAATATATCATAGTGTGACAAAACACTGTGATGCATTATCTCCAGTCATGTGATCACAACACATTGAGGCTGAGCACATGAACATTTGTTTTAGAAAGCACATGCGCAGTGCACATACTATAGCTGGTCAAGGCTATTGCGACATCAACATGTTTATGGCATTTTTCTAGTGTGTACTTTAAATGTCTTGGAAATATGTAGTTAGCTTAAAAGAGAAGAGTGGTAAATATGACCTTAACAAATGATGCAGATCCTTGATTTCGAACTGAAGTACGAAAGAGGTTTATTTAATATTGATGAATAAATTTGCATTCATTTGTGGCAGTGGAGAAATGTGACCCATCCTCACTAATAGTTTCAAGACAAACTAAGACAGAGGATCCTTTGAGATTTCTGCGTAAATATGAATTCATGGTCGCATTGACCTTAGCAAGACTTCAGTACTGTTATTCATTCGATCTTTGGAGATCGCTGAGCCCGATATTTTTATTTAATTATCGGTGGTACTTTTTCATTTCTTTTTGTTTTCTTACTTAATTTTCGATTCAGTGGTTCCACTACTCCGGCCAATTAAAGGCTTTGGAAGGCTCTGGGTATTGTTTAACCACTTATAGGATATGTTGTCTGCTTTTTAATTTAGCCTTTTGTCTGTTAATTGTGCTATGCAGGCTTCATAACCGCTGCTCCCAACTAAATTCTATTATGTTTATTTCGCTCTTCGGGGCATTTAATTTTATTAGATACTGGGACCATACGCTGTACGACATGGGGAAGCACTAAACTCCATGTCAACCGCCATATGCATGCCATCTTCGGGATGGTTAATATTTTGTACTATTGATTTTATTAATATTGAGTTCTGCTCAACCCGGTGCTAGAGGGCGTGAACGGTAGCTAGCATATTTCACTACCGCTCATGAACAGTCTCAATCAAACCGAGACTGTAATATTTCGTATGTGTCGTTTTCGGCCGTTTCCAAAGGTCCATTATCATACTCTTTTTTTAGTGATAAACAATCTTGGTCAGACACAGGACAATCTAAGAGAGAGTTTCATTTGAGATTATCAATCTTGAAGGTGGAGTAATATGAGTCTTAATTAGAAACAACGACATTGTGCAGAAAATCCCGTAAGTTAAGGTCTATATAATATATATACAATAATGTTCATTTACGCTCATTTACAAAGCAATTATACACACATTAATTGGTATAAATGGAGCGTTTATGATGCAGGACAGACATTTCGTAAATACATATATAATCGACTATTGCATTGAAAACAACGCGGTCGGTACCCCTGTTATCAATCCTTATATATTTGTGGTATGTGTACGTTGCCTCCCGATAGCGACTATTTGTCCATTTAGTTGCTGTTTGTTCAATGCGTACTTTGGTTGACTGTGTTCTGAATCTGCTAGATTTCGACTTTTGTAAAAACACGAAGTTCATTACGATTGAAACAAAAACTATTTAAGTCGAATTAGGTTAGACAATTTAACTACAATTATAAAAATATTGTTTATTTAAAGATATATAATATAAAGACAATACTTTAGTGTTTATTTTGTCCATTGTATATTGTTTAATGAAACAATACAATTGAAAACAAAATGCAACATAACTGTTCTGTTGTTCACGGAGATAATGCAGTATACATACGAGGGTGCTTCAAAAAGTTCTGTCACTAGGCATATATCCTTTGAACTGGATATTACACTGAGATAAAGTAGTGTATTTATAGTACTACTGGGTTCGCTCTCTTAAATTCCACAACAAAAATGAACAATTTCCGGTTATTTATACCACTGAATTACCTCCCCCTACCACACCTTTTGGATACTGGCATCTCTGAAAATGCCCTTGTTACAAAACGTTGTAAAAATTATTTGAATAATTCTATGCTTTAAATTTTCTTGTACGCCATCTGTTGTTATTCGCCCATAATCCATGAAAATAATTGTCGAGAATTCGGAAAGGTCTTGCTGCAAACCAGATATGAGTGAATGCATATCCCTTAATTTTAGCAGAAATAACACTGATTTTCTTCATTTTGTTTACGGAAATGTTATAATATCTTTTAAATGTCGTAATTATTCTCATAGTATTAATATGTTTTCATATTTTTTACAAATCCTAGACCTTCAGTGTACAAATTTCATATTCAAGACATTATTGTAGAATTTTGTACAATGTTTAGTGAAAATATTGATCATCCAAAAACGCTATTTCAGAAGACTGCCCTTCCATTTAATGTCCATTTATCATTAACTTAATTTTACACGTTAGCTTAAAATGCTAATTTCTAAGACAATGCCTTTTCATCTACCATGTTTAAATTCTAAATCTTGTAATGCACAGATATAACTGGTAATGTATGAGAAATTTCAAAGGTCTTCGACAAGTACTTAAAGAGAAACAGGCATTTAAAAAAGTAACAATTAACATACCTGAAAAAACTCAGAACAAAAATGTCTCAGTATGTATAAGTGATGTGTATTAAATGTTCCATAACTTTCGTCACACAAAAGATACAGCATTCATTTTACCATCAATGGAATGGTATTGAAACTCTCTTTCATTTGGTATCAAACATCAACACTCACAAAGAGCACATAATTGTTAAAACGCGTTAGTGACAGAACTTATTGAATGACCCTCGTATATGAACAGAAGTCTAACATAAATTATGTTATTTGAGACGTAAGCATAGCAGTATATTTACACCGTAGTTCCATGACATGTGTATATTTACACCGTAGTTCCATGACATGTTTACACCGTAGTTCCATGACATGTTTACACCGTAGTTCCATGACATGTTTACACCGTAGTTCCATGACATGTTTACGTTTGTACCCTCATGTCTTTTTGGGAAAACGCAATCCCCAGGGGTACGGTGTGCTTAATCCCAATGTACCTAAAACGCACGAATGTGCAATTATATCCCAAATCACGTAAAGAACATCCGCAAAGCAAATGAATACAACGGAAGCCATGTGTCCAGCAAGATGGAAAGAATAAAAACGAGATATAGTATGGTTCTTACAAAGAGACTGAACATATTTAAAGAAATACACATATCACATACTGTATACATGTATATGTTTATGTTATAAACTTACGCAATGAACGCTGATGTTGTCTCGACTATATAATCCTTCTGTTTTATTGAAATACTGTTCACTGTTTAACAACTATATCCTTGCGATATGGACTGAACGCTGGAAATGCCAGCTATATCATGCCATAACAATTTATCGAATACTGATTTGAACGTGCCACTAAACTTGCCGTTGACGAATATCAGCTAGCCGCAGTAGAACTCACCGCGCAGTTAATAGTTAATGTTTACAACGTATCCTGAGGCAGAATTAAAACAGATTGACAAATCATATCGTATAATACAACACGCCGGTTAGCACTGTCATCCATCGACCAAAACAGAATGTAGAGAGTGCACTTTTTATGGGCAATAATAACGCAAACTTCGTGACTTTTGGTATAGAAATGTTGTTTAAATTTCAAAATCAGAAGGTTTCAAATGTATCTCAAGGGAGACTTAGCTGATAGAATGTTAATGGGAAATGTATATATATGAGACAGATGATTAGCAATTGGTATTATTAATCGATCAGTGCTGCATAATCAGCATACTGAGTAATGCTGTGTCAGGGAAACCAGAGAAGAGACCAGCCGAATAATCCATACAAAAACGTGCTGTTTAAATGCTATTATGCACGTTGCTATACGTATGCACTTCATAATATCAGCTGTTACACATGTGTTTGTTTGTTTGGTGATGTGTAACGTCATATTCCAGCAAATGTTGTTACATCTCTTGTTGTTGTTGTTTTTTATATCTGGGCAGCATGATATGCCTTTAAATATTTACAGGACTAGTCTTTAATTGTGGATATACTCCTTATTCGTTTTTGGAATAAAGAATAATTAACCAGTTCCGTGTTCATTATTCGAATAAGAAACAAGGAATCAAAGTTCATAACGTTTTAGGATATATTTGACGGTTGATTTTCTTCTAGGTAGTGGAGGTAGACCACTAACTTATTTCTGAGTAGAACAGGTGAATACCCTCCGGCATGCGCAAGAACCGACACTTTCTCACTTACAAGTCGAGCTCCCATTGAGATTCGAACCCGTAGCGGTGAGAGGCGAGTGGGTTTTAAACGCAGCGTATTTACTCTTTCAAATACAAATAAAAAAAACGTACAATGTCTCCATCAATACATCATTTTCTAGAATCCGGAATAGTATAATCATTAACTAACAAAGAAATGGTGAGCGATCTAAACATATACCGCTTTATAACTACCTTCTAACGATGCCCATTATAACCCTAGAACTAGATTATAAATAAGATAAATACTTGTCACGTGATACAAACATTAATCAAACCATTTATTTTATTGTTTACAGGTTTTATTGATCCAATATAGTTGTTACATGTCAATTATATACTCAAACACATGCGATATGATACACATAAAACATTAGACTGTTAATGAAACCCCAATTTAAGATTATTTTAAACAAAGTGATGATAGTCATGTGACACTCTCACCAGTAACGAGTATTGACCTTGTCTCATACGTTCCCTACCACAATCTTGCTTTTAACTGGGTTAAGAAACACAGTAAAACGCCAAACAGACCTACTTCTGATTCAAAGTTAAATATGCAGGTCCGGGAATGAATTACATTTCCTTTTTAAATTCCACAATGGACGCAATATTTGGAGAATATTAACCGCCCAATACTATAAAAGGCGAAATGGAAAACAATAATGTTAACATTTCCTTTTTAAATTCCACAATGGACGCAATATTTGGAGAATATTTATCGCCCAATACTATAAAAGGCGAAATGGAAAACAATAATGTTAACATTCACTTTTTAAATTCCACAATGGACGCAATATTTGGAGAATATTTATCGCCCAATACTATAAAAGGCGAAATGGAAAACAATAATGTTAGCAAATTTGAAAATCATACCAATTACAGATATTAAAATCACAAAACCTGATGACAACCAAGGTTAAACAAGAAAGAAATCACACAACGCGTGTATACATATTGGAAAATAACGTTCTAACCATCCAATTAAAGCAATTGCGCTAAAAGAACACCACTGGTTTACATGATGTAAATAAAGTATCAATATGATCTTCCCAGAGACTTTGAATAGCTAATTGGTTCAAGGATGCAAAGTTTCTATGATGTTTTATGAATATTTCATTAATAGCTTAATGTAGTACCGATCACAATGTTTTCCTGTATAAACAAGTAGGACCTTCTAAAAGTATAAAAGTATAGTAGTATACATTTTCAACTAAGTGAAATACTTGAGTTGCATGTGCAACACAAAACATGCACCAAACTTGAAAATATGTCATCCAAAAATAAATCAAACATTATGATAACTGTTGTGCAGTAATCTAGGAATGTACATTTCAAAGTATCCAAACAAAATTTCATTTAAAAAAAAAACGAAAAAATAATATATTTAAAATATAATATGAATTCGTCATGAGTCTAGCTTAACTGCAAACATCAACACAGATGGCCGCTGATAGCCAACTTGAAACATCCGATCAACATCAATTCCATAAAGACCAGCAACATGTCAGTTCAATAATTTTAGTAAAAGTTCCACTTGTTGTGTTGGAAGAGTAGCGACTATATTGTAATTGTTCATGATCACCAACTTAGTTCGTGCAGGAAGTTGCATTTATTTTAGGATAAACCATATGTCAAAAGAAAATATAGTACTCAAGGACCACAGTCAACAATAACAAAAAACAACAACAAAAACAACAACAACTAATAACACCTGAAAGGGTAAATAAGTGGCAAGATATGTGACATCAGAAATATAAAAGGGTTGACAATAGGGCTACCGCCTTAGAACGGTTAGTGAAAAAAAGGCCTCTGGAGTTTAATAGAAACACCGATCAGTGTCAGGTATAAGTCTATGCAAGCAAAGACGGTCAATGTCAACCATCTCGCAACAATAATTTAGGGTCATGTACACGTCATGCCAAGCCCTTAGGTAATGTACGCATATCATCACTTCCCGCATTTATAAGGGAGGAGTGATTAACATTCAGCATATCTTATCCAAGGATTATTTTGTTTATAAAACTCATCACCTGCAATGCTAGTGTGAAGTTACATGACCCGATCATAGTGTTTTGTCCATCTTGAGAGTTAGACGAATACCTTTTATGATCAGATAACATACACTTCGGCTCACTTTAGAAAATTGAAACATCAATACCTCGTGTGATTCTACAGAGTCGTCATTAAACTGTTTTCTAGTTTTAGTCGCAGTTGCCATTTTTAATTTCTCAAGAATTTGAATTTTATAAAAACCGCATGCACATCTACTGTGTGAAAATACGAGTATAGCAATTGCAAGTATTATCTATGTTTGTCCGCGGTCTTGTCTTGTCCTAAATGGTTTACTCTCTTGTTGCTCTGGCTTCTGCCAAGTCATCGAGTACCTTCATTGTGGCTTTCTAGGCTTTTTTTTTGTATTTATATATACACGAGCATCTAGGTGTTTTACTTATATTGCATTTTAACGCTGCCTTGTTGGTTAGAGAATATTTCATGGCGGGGATGTCTTTATTTACACTGTCCCGTTTAATTGGGATGACAATAGGGTAAGTGTGAGGTTTGGTGCATCCTAGAACCTGGTTTAAACCACAGTGGCCTTTTTGGCCACTGACCGTTCCAAGGCGGAAGCCCTATTGTCAACCCTTTTGTGTTTGTGATGTCGTTTGTATTTTTTATTACTTTTGCCTTCTCGTTTGTCTGTTTGCGTGTTTGTTTTTTTGTTGTGGTTGACTGTAGTCATGGAATGCTACTTTCTCTGTCCGATTTTTATATCTTTCTTTCTTTAGTATTTGTAAACAAAGATAACTGCTGACGGTCGTATTGAAACGGCGGGTCATTATGCATTTCAATTAGAACCAACGACAAGTTATGAGCGTATCATTTGTCAACAGAAGTGATCTATTTCAGATATTTCAAACCGAATTTCTGCATTCAGTATATGTAAGCTTCACTAAATTCGCTGCTGATACGTAAATTCTTACCAGAACAAATGCAATTATCGGCTCTGTTGTACAGTGTGTCCTTCGGGCAAATTGAAAAAGATACTTACAGGCAGATGTAAGTGAGGCAGATGGCTGCTATTGATTTTGACCAGTAAACAATGTTAATGCCTTTGCTATATAAAAAACTTAGATAAGTCCAGCCTAGTCTTTTTAGTTTTATCACACTTTATGGACAGTAGGGTAAGTGTGAGGTTTGGTGCACCCTAGAACCTGGTTTAAACCCCCAGCGGCCTTTTTTGCCACTGACCGTTCCAAGGCGGTAACCCTATTGTCAACCCTTTTGTGTTTGTGATGTCTTATTTGGCCTTTTGTTCATCTTTAAATTTGCTCTTGTTTTCTGTTTGTGTTTGTGTTTGTGGTTGTCCTTGAATGCTGCTTTTCCTGTTCGATTTTTATATTGGAAAAATTTGTATTATTTACAGAAGTCACAATGACAATTTTTATGGCATTTTGAACCGATATTTTATATCACGTTTATGATACACTTAAGGGCGATTAACATTGACCGTTAAACGTTTAGCAATTACAAATATTATATTCAATTTCTGTATAGGCCGAATCTATATGTTTATGACCTATATTGCGAAATAATTGTGCTACATAACTAAACCGTCTTCTATAATTTTTTCAAGAATAGTGTTTACTTGTTATGTGTTTTATTTTCATTGTGTATATCTATATGTAAATAATGAGACGTTAATAAACTATAAACTAAACTAATATGTATTTAATCAGATACATCAAACACATCAAACACATCTAAACACACTCTGCTTATAGCCTGCTGGTTCGGTCTCGATGGGACACACAGTAATTTTGACTTCGTTAAATCTCGCACTTTTGCATAACGTGCATATTGGAAATCATAATAATTACTTTAGCTTGTTCAAAGCAAATTGTGCAGGACCATACATATATGTCATGGGTATCCGGTGAAGATCAGGAATTCCAACTCGAGGTATAAATGTTTTTATCGGAACCGAGGGTTGGAATTCTATATCTAAACCGAATAGCATGGTAGATTCCTTTTCTTGCATATCAGAGACATGGTGTGCGTTGACGCCGCCAACTACTAATGTTTTCCTGCATACCGGCCGTTGGTGCGCGCGTGAATTTTATCTCGACCCTAGGGTGAGATGGAAATATCTAGCCCCGGTAAAATGACGAATATCCTTGTCCGGTATGCAAGAAAAACACTCATCCATTGAGTATAGGTAATACATATCTCATAGTGTGACAAAACACTGTGAAACATTATCTCCATGCATGTGATCATAACTCACTGAGGCTGAGCACACGAACATTTGTCTTAGAAAACACATGCGCAGTGCACATACTATAGCTGGTCAAGGCTATTGCGACATCAACATTGTTATGGCATTTGTCTAGTGGGTACTTTAATGAATGAATGAATGAATGGTGTTTTACGGCACGTCGACACATAAACAGGTCATATTGTGCGCAAAAATTAATGAAAGATGAAGAAATGAAGTATTAATTAAAACTAAATGTAAATATATAATGATAAAACTATTAAAAAATAAGGGATGATATGGTGGTAATATAAACTATATATGTAAATCAACAAATGCCCGTCAACGGGTATATAAACAAGTAAATATATATAAGAACACATTTTAATGATTTATATAGCCTGATTTCTTTTAGGAAATCTAAAACAAGACTAAAATCTATAGTATCAAATAACACTTTCTTAGTATTAACATTGTAGTACCTTTGACGCATAGGATCAAAGATGTGTTTGACCGTTAACGGTGCCAAGCAGGGTATACATTCTGGTAATTGCTCACCTTGTAATAAATATGAATGAGTATAACGTGTATGCCCTATCTTGCACCGGGCTAGGACAACTTCTTCCGGACGAATGGGTCTACTAGAAAAACGCCATTCTCGGAGTAACGGTTTAATTGAATGGAGTTTATTGTTAACTGACAAATCCCAAGCGGCTTGCCAAGAGTTACGAATAAATGTGTTAATACAACTTTTAAAATCAGTATAAGATAATTTAGCATTAGATATATGTAAACATAATGCTGTTTTAGCAGCACTATCAGCTCTATCATTACCACGTATTCCTACATGACTTGGAAGCCAGCATAAAATCACATTATCAACTATAAGAGAATTGTACTTTTCTAAAAGTTGAAGTACAACTGGGTTATCATGTTTCATATTACCCAGTGCTTGAAGAGATGAAAGGGAAGCTATCAACCCTTATATGTTTGTGGTATTTTTACTATGGGTTGTAAAAGGGTGCCTTTCGATAGCGACTATCTGTCCATTTAGTTGCTGTTTGTTCAATGCGTATTGTTGGTAGGATGTGTTCTGAAACTGTTACATTTCGACATTTGTGAAAACACAAAGTTCATTACGAGTGTAACAAAGACTATTTAAGTCGAATTAGACAGGTGTTAGACAATTTAACAACAATTATAAAAATCTTGTTTATTTAAAGATATATAATATAAAGACAATACTTTAGTGTGTATTTTTGCAATTGTACATTGTTTACTGAAACAATACAATGGAAAACTATATGCAACATAGCTGTCTGTTGTTCACGGAGATAATGCAGTATACATATATGAACAGAAGTCTAACATGAATTATTTTATTTGAGACAGTAAGCATAGAAGTCTACTTACACCGTAATTCCATGACATGTTTACGTTTGTACCCTCATGTCTTTTTCGGACATGCAATCCCCCGAGGTACGGTGTGCTTAATCACAATGTACCTAAAACGCTCGAATGTGCAATTATTCCCCAAATCACGTAAAGAACATCCGCCATGAAAATAAATACAACGGAGGCCATGTGTCCAGCAAGATGGAGAAAATAAAAATGAGATATAGTATGGTTCTTACAAAGTGACTGAAAATATTTAAAGAAATACACATATCACATACTGTATACATGTATATATGTATGTTATAAACTTACGTAATGAAAGCTAATGTTGTCTCGACTCTCTAATCCTTCTGTTTTATTGAAATACTGTTCACTGTTTAACAACTATATCCGTGTGATATGGACTGAACGCTGGAAATGCCAGCTATATCATGCCATAACAATTTATCGAATACTGATTTGAACGTGCCACTAAACTTGCCGTTGACGAATATCAGCTAGCCGTAGTAGAACTCACCGCGCAGTTAATAGTGAATGTATACAACGTATCCTGAGGCAGAATTAAAACAGATTGACAAAGCATACCGTATAATACAACACGCCGGTTAGCACTGTCATCCATCGACCAAAACAAAATGTCAGAATGTAGAGAGTGCACTTTTTACGGGCAATAAAAACGCAAACTTCCGTGACTTTTTGTATAGAAATGTTGTTTACATTTCAAAATCAGAAGGTTTCAATTGTATCTCAAGGGAGACTTAGCTGATAGAATGTTAATGGGAAATGTCTATATATGAGACAGATGATTAGCAATTGGTATTATTAATCGAGCAATGCTGCCATAATCAGCATACTGAGTAATGGATATGTATCTTCTGAAACCAGAGAAGAGCCCAGCTGAATAATCCTTACAAAAACGTGCTGTTTAAATGTTGTTTTGCACGTTGCTATAGGTATGTACTTCATAATATCAGCTGTTATACGTGTGTTTGTTCGTCTGGTGTTTAACGTCATATTCCAGCAACGTTTGTTAGATCTCTCCTTATTGTTTTTTTTATATATGGGCATGATCTGCCTTTAAATGTATACTAGTTTTTAACTGTGAATACGGAATAGGGGATTGCTCCTTATTCGTTATTGAAATAAGGAATAATTAACCAGTTCCGTTTTCATTATTCCAATAAGGAACACAGAATCGAAGCTCTCATCACATTTTTGGCTATATATGACGGTCGATTTTCTTGTAGGTGGTTGAGGTAGACCACTCACAAATTACTCGGTAGAATCGGTACTGAATGCCTCCCGTCATGCGTAATAATCGACACTCATTTACAAGTCGAGCTCCAATAAATGCCAAAAAAAAAAAAAAGAAAGTAAAAGAAATGCGCATGAAATGGTAAATTTCAACGCATTAACGCAAAAAAACAACAACAAAAGACAAAACAATAAGAAACAAATCAAAAGAAAAGAACCAAAATCAAATGACGAATCAGTTCCCGATTGATCATGGAAATACATCGCTTGTGTCACTGACGCATCAGACATGTAAACAACCACAATATGAACTAAATGTCTTAGAAAAAACACAAATAGAAGCCAATAGGATAGTAACTGGTGGAACTAAATTAGTTTCAATATCTCTATTAAATGACGAAACAGGGTGGGAAAGTCAGCAATCACGTCGTAACAAGCATAAACTAACATTATTCTTTAAAATGGTAAACTGAATTACACCCTCATACATAAAAGAACTAGTACCCGACAATGTAGCCGAATCCAAACCATATGAACTCCGAAACGCCGATAATATAAGAATGACAACTATTTTCTAAATCCTTCTTACCATCCACAATAAAACAACGGAATGAACTACAAACAACGGAATGAACTACAAGAACATACAAGTAGTGACCCTAACGTCGATGCTTTCAAAAGGCAACTTAATACCTTCTATATACAAATACCCCACTACTTCTAATATGGGGAGCATATAGGCACATATATATCATACAGGCCTTCGGCTGAAATGTGCACACGTATATAAATCAACACGTATACACCAAAAATATAATAGAAAATTCATTGTGTAATTGTGGGTCAACAGAAGACACGAAACATTTCTTACTTGCTGTGGACAATTTACAGAACAATGACGCATTGTAAATAATACCGTAAGGATATTGGGCATACTTACTGTAAACACTACCTAACTTTTAGAGGGCATCCCTCACACATCTAATGTAACTCACATATTTAAATTTTCAAAGCTGTACAGAAATATATTATCAGCACAAAATGATTCTAAATAAACTAACCTCGAATAAATAATGCCTATTCGGGCGACCAAAACGAGAAAAACACACAACAAACTCTCTTCTCCAACTCTATCTACTTGTTTCTTTATTCATCCATTCTTATTATTATTTAAAAACTAAAAGTCATATTATTTTAATATTTTTCTATTGGTTCATGATTGTATAGACTTCTGAATATCTTCGTTTATTTAATTATGGAAACGGATTGATAAAAGCTAAAAGCTTTTTTCCGAATCCACGTTTTCAAATTGTGTTCAGTTCATTGATAACATTGTGTAACCATAACAATTGTATACATTTGAGAATAAAATATTGTTTAAACTAAACAACCAAGTCAAGTAAATTTTATTTAAAGTCGGCAAGACATATAAACAATCAACATAAGCTATTAGTAAGCTTTTGAACCGACATGAATAACATACGTGCACATACATAACATAACAAGAGCATCAAGAATTGCAGGGCAATTCATAGTCCCCCACCGGCCCAGACAAACATTTTCCAGACATTTTATATGATGGAGGTCAAAAATCAAGGTCATGGTCACAATGACCTTATTTTGGTACGCGACACACCGCTATCCCAAGATATATTCACATACAAGTTTGGTGTTTCTAAGTGTTATAGTATTGAAAATACGGTCCGGACAAGCATTTTCTATGACAGAGGTCACAGGTCAAGGACACAATGACCTTATTTTGGTACGCAACACACCTCTATCCCTAGATGTACTCACATACCAAATCTGATATCTCTAAGTGTTATAGTATTGAAAATACGGTCCGGACAAGCATTTTCTATGACAGAGGTCACAGATCAAGGTCACAATGACCTTATTTTAGTACGCGACACACAGTTATCGCAAGATGTAATCACATACCAAGTTTGGTATCTCTAAGTGTTATAGTATTGAAAATAAAGTCCGGACAAGCATTTTCTGTGACAGAGGTCACAGGATTTTCTGTAACAGAGGTCAAAGGTCAAGGTCAAGGTGACAGTGACCTTATTTTGGTACGCAACACACCGCTATCCCAAGATGAATCCACATCCCAAGTTTGGTATCTCTAAGTGTTATAGTATTAAAAATACGGTCCGGACAAGCATTTTCTATGACAGAGGTCACAGATCAAGGTCACAATGACCTTATTATGGTACGCGACACACCGCTATCCCAAGATGTATTCACATACCAAGTTTGGTATCTCTTAAGTGCTATAGTATTGAAAATACGGTCCGGACAAGTATTTTCTATGACAGAGGTCACAGGTAAAGGTCAAGGTCATAGTGACCTTATTTTGGTTCGCGACACACCGCTGTCTTAAGATGTATTCACATACCAAGTTTGGTATCTCTAAGTGATATAGTATTGAAAAAATGGTCCGGAAAAACATTTTCTATGACAGAGGTCACAGGTCAAGGTCGAGGTCACAATGACCTTATTTTGATACGTGACATACTGCTATCCCAAGATGTATACAAATAACAAGTTTGGTATCTCTAAGTGTTATAGTATTGAAAATACGGTCCTGATAATCATTTTCTATGACAAAGTTCACAGGTCAAGGTCAAGGTCACAATGACCTTATTTTGATACGCGACACACCATTATTCCAAGATGTATCCACATACCAAGTTTGGTATCTCAAGGTCTTATAGTATTGAAAATATGGCCCGGACAAGCATTTTCGGAACATTTTCTATGACAGAGATCAGATGTCAAGGTCAAGGTCACTGTGACCTTATTTTGGTATGCGACACACCGCTATCCCAAGATGTATTCAAATACCAAGTTTGGTATCTCTAAGTGTTATAGTATTGAAATTACGGTCCGGACAAGCATTTTCTATGAAAGAGGTCACAGGTCAAGGTCAAGATCACAGTGACCATTTTTTGGTACGTGACATACCGCTATCCCAAGATGTATCCACATACCAAGTTTGATATCGCAAAGTCTTAAAGTATTGAAAATATGGCCCGGACAAGCATTTCGGAAGGACGGACGGACGGACGGACGGACCTATAGTCCCCCCGGGGACCGGTGGGGGACTAAAAAAGCAGCTATGGTAAGAAAGCATGGAGATTAAACAATGTAGCAACATATGCACGATTAGCCTAAGCTCATTTAAAACTATTGTAGCAGAAGTTATCATGAATATTCATATATATATGTATATATGGTATAGGATTTTAATGTATAAGAGACATTGAACTTAAAGAATGTATAAGAGACATTAAAATCGTAGCTCTAAGATAGATACAAATCAGGTTTAAAATTGTCATTTTGAGAATTATAAAGTATTAAAAATAGTGTGTTTTAAACTAACAGTTAAATAATCTCTCATAGTCAGCAATGACATCAATGAAGATTGGCCAGTCCCTACCTTCCATATCTGCCACCACTAGTAAAGTGTTTTATAACTAGTAAAGTGTTTAATTGACAATTATATGGCCTGATAAAAGCACATGGAAATAAACTGAAAACAAAAAACAAACATATTTGAGTTCATCAAAAGTCCAGGACAAGATGTGATTAATTTTACAGGCATGACATATACAATATTTGCCATTCCATGAAGATATCTGAGTTCCACAACTCTGGGGCGGCAAACCGTAAACTAGTCTTGCCATATGATGTCGTCTTAACGAAAGGCACCTGTAGAATATTTATGTATCTAAAGTTATATGAGCTATCATCTCTATTACATATTAAGTCAGTAAGCACGGGGGAGCCATTTTATTTAGTATTTTAAACGTTTCTTTTGCCATGTTACGAATGTAATGACGGTAGTTTAGCCTTGTCTAGAAGCAATTCATATGAGCTTAAATAGTCATCGTAGACAATCCTTAGAGCTCTTTCTTGAATTGTCTCACTCAATTTTTAATGTATTTCTATTAGTACAGATGTGCCATGATATCGACAGAAGTTAAAATTTGACAGAATAAAAGTATGAAATTCAGTGAGACGACTTATAATCGGCACAAGCTTTTTCCACAATCCTTCGTAAAATATTTAATTGTTGACCCGTTTCTTTACAAATATTTTGAATATGAGTGTTAAAAAGATAATTTAAAATCTATATCTACGCCCAGTATTTTAACAACTTCGTCACATGTAACATTGCTATTATCAATGTTAAAAACAGGATTTGTATCTCTCGTCTTCTTCCCTACAGCAATAGCATTGACTTTATCAGGATTTGCTTTCATGTTATTAAAAAAGAACCAGTCAATTAGGATTTTGCTTTCACTTTGAAGAATCTCAGTCAGCAGGTCAAAGTCAGTAGTATGAAAAGACAGCGTGTTGTCATCAGTATAATTGTATAGGGTGCTTCTTTCAATAAAGTAAATGATATCATTAATAAAAACATTAAATAGTAAAGGGACAAGAATGGAGCCTTGAAGAACACCCTTGGTGATATCTGCCCACTTACTTACAATACTACCTATTTTGACGTGCTGCTTTCGGCTTGACTAATAAGAAGACAAGAGATTTAGAGAGTGTTCAGAAAGACCATAGGCTGACAAATTATAAAAGAATGTTGAAGGCCGTTGAAGGCCTTAGATATGTCCATTAAAATGGCTGCAATATATTCATTCGAGTCCAAAAATGAGATATAGGGTCCTATAGAAACCACAGCGTCCGAACGCAATGGCATCGTAGGTCCGCACTGTACTGCAAACAAGGACTTAATAATACAAGGAAAGAGACGACAAAAAACAACAGAAAGGGTGGTGAAGACAGGGTTACCGACTTGGAACGGTCAATAGGCAATAAGGCCTACTGGTTAGCTTGAATCGATTTTATATGCGCACAATCCTCGCTATTATCCTGTCTTCAGCGCCCAGATAGACAAGACAATGTAAACAAAACTACATCCCAATAAGACCTTCTTCCGGTCCTCCAGCAGTCTTAAAAGAGTGGTATGACATCCGTGGACCTTCCTGAATACACACAAAAAATTATCAAATATGGCATTATTATTTTTTGGATTGGATTGGTAAGATGCTTACTGGCCTGTAGTTAGATTAGCTCATAGAGTCTAATTTATCAAAAACAGGGGTAAACTGGGCCTCTTTTAATCTATCCGGAAAAGTGCTTGTAGAGACGGTAGAATTAATAAGGTCAGTTATAAAAGGAACAAGATAGATTTTACCAAGTTTCAATAATTTAACTGATATCTTAACACTTTAACCGTTAAATTATTTTTTGAAACTGTGATCTGATCAGTTCACTTAAAGTTAAAACAATTTTTGTTAAAGTTTTTGCCTAATATCTTATTTATACTAGGATGATCATTTTTGTCAAAGGGCAAGTCTTTCCCAATATCGTCATTAACGAAGAAATCGCTAAACATTTCAGCAACATTAGTAGAGATGATTTTGTCTTCTTCGTTTAAAATCATTTTAGCTTGTGAATTGCTCGACTTTTATGACATGAAAGACTTTATTGTTTCCAGAAATCTACAGACTTACATCTCCCAATACAACGTTCTTGAAAATTTGTGTTTATTGACCTTTTTTCAGTTTATTTACAAGGTTTCTTCTAGTTCTGTAGTTTTCCCATGATTTTGAGGTTTTATTTTTTAAAAATGTTGTGTAGTATATTTTATTTTCATGTATTGCTTTAGAAAGATCTCTATTCATATATGGAACTTTATTCTGCTTAATATACATTTGTTTAACTGGTACATCTTTGTATATGACCTCGGTCACACTGGCCTCAAATGCGTTATAAATGTTGTTTACCTCTGATTTCTCATGAAGTTTATGAGTAGGAAGCTGTATTTTTGACAAGACTGTGTTGAAGTCTTCACAGTTAAAATTGCTAAAGCTTCTGATATTGATTTTCAATTTTTCATTACTTGGAGTTTTACAATTTAGAACCGTGCTGATCATGTTATCACTTTTGCCAGTAGCAATATTTAGAATTCATAAAACTTGAGCTTGAATTTGTTAGAATTAAATCCAGGAGAGAAGGTTTACAGTTTTTCATAAAGCATGTTTCTTCCTTCATGAGATTTGAGAGATGCCGTCCAATAAAATGGAAGTACTCAGTGAAATGAAACTAGTGAACAACTCCCACTCACCCCGCCTGCAAGTCTCCAGTGACCAAAATCGATATCATACGATAAAATTGAGTACAAGTACTTCTAAATACTCACCTTTTCGCTATTAGATGTTGATGTATTCCACTAATATAACATTTTACTAAAAAAAATCATTTGACGTATATCCGTTATGACTTTAGTTTTCGTCTGTAAAAACGCGAGCTATTTGCATTTTTTTCTTAAGTCCAATTTATTAGAAATAGGCTGAAACTACCGTTTACGATAAGTGCACGAAATTACAATAATTCCTATGATCGACATTCTCGCTTGCCAGAATTGTGTTACAATTAAAACCGTGCGGACAATTTAACTGTGGAGATATGAGAATGATGATCGACCATTAAAAATAAATCATTGCGCTAATTTGTCATGTACCATCAAGCATCGTTCACTGCGCTAAATATTGTGTTATTTTCATTGCAAGGCCGAGTGAGACCGCTCATACACATTAAAAAAAAAATGATATAGACCACACGTAATGTACTTGTTGCGTGTAAAGATCGCTAGATACTGCGGCGACAATCGGTGACGAGAATGGCAACTACTCATTATATATTCACACCCTTTTTTACATTGAGCGAGGAATGGGTCGGAGTTGAACACACGATGACACTGCGTCAGTTTAAATGTAATTCCATGCTCAATCGTGAACGCCTATATATTGTTTCCCCTTCTCTTTAGTACCAACAACAACGTGTCTTGGAAAACTGATAATGACATAAATAACGGACGTGCGCAGAAGATCCGAATACTTGAAAAGGGAAGTTTATTCGGAATAAGACGGGTATATTTCAACAGAATGTATCAAGTGAATGTAAATATTGTAAAATGTGATTTAATGAAACTTTCCATACATTGTTTTTGGATCTTTCAGTAGATTTATATTTGTATTTGTTTATAATGCACACACTATATCGAGTATAATGAGTAGCCGGAAGACTTAAACGATAACCGTAATATCACTGGTCAATATAATACGGTCTCTCGCAATTCTTTCAAACTGGCGGATGGAGCTGACGAGCGCACTAAATCACATATCTTAATCCATGGATAATTATATTTATTCTAAATATATAATTTAGTAGACAGATCCCACTTTGTACTTTATAAACAACCACGTGTAAATTCCGCTTTATTGCCTTTAAGTGCTCATACCATCACACACATTTACAAACGTTTAACTTCATGTTGAACTCCATTAAATATCAGGTAACACATATTTGTATCAGGTTTATGGACGTTCTAGTATTATATTTGTTTTGTCAATTACCAATTCTTGATTCAATGTACCATCTTTATAAAATGTGTAATAGAAACAATTACCTATGCCATGTCAACAGGATATACAATAAAAGTAACACAACAATTTCAAAATCATTTACAATTTTTAATTAAGGACATATTTTGAGCCTATTTTATTTGGGGTGGGAGGGGTGTCGGGTGGGGTGGTGGTGTGGAGAGAATTTCTATAGGTAACTGTAAATCTCTGTTAGCCATGCAATTTCATGAGAACATTGTGCTATTCAATTTTGATTAAGATTATGAGGCCCACCCAATAAAGCCTTTTTCTGTGTAGTAAAATATAAACACACAACATTTAATGCTTTGCTATCATTCTTGTTCTAGAAACAATAAAGAAATATCGGACACGTTTTGTATTTAAACTAGCTAAATTATGATTATGCTTTTCTAAATTATAAAGTTGTGTTTAGCTTTTCTTACCCAAGACAATATCTAGTATAGCAATGTAACACGAAAAAAAACTACAAGCGGGCCTCAATTTATATACCGGAGTTGTTCGGTCATGGAGCATGCAGTTAGTAAATGAACAAGATGCCCATGCTTTATCAATGACCAAGTAGCGATGGGAAATATTATACAATTATGGACTTTTCAGCTGTTATACATGATGTGATATGCACCAAAAAAATCATTATTGACCGAGGCGATAGCCGAGGTCAATAATGATTTTTTGGTACATATCAACATCATGTATAACAGCTGAAAAGTCCATAACTGTTTTATTATATAACCCTCAATTTACAATTATATAAAACAGGTCAATATCAAAAAAACAATTATATAAAACAGGTCAATATCAAAAAAACAGGTCAATATAAAAAAAACAGGTCAATATCGCTAGATATTTTTTCTAAAAAATTACTTTTTAGCCAATGAAAACGCGTCTATTTATAGGTTATATAATAATAGGAAATATGACCTTAATTAACGATACAGATTATGTAGACAACATTGTATAGCATTATTGCGACTTTTATACGACATAAACAAAACATATGTCAAAGATATATTAGGGACAATTGGACAATTTCACTGTATGTGGGCTTGCCAAGAACTTTGTGAATCACTTAGTTTTCCTATTAGATACTATGTTCATCAGGTATGGACGTACTTCTATAGACAAACTGTTGGTACCAACTGTGCACCTCTTGTTGCAGATTGTTTTTGTATTTCTATGAACACGATTTAAGTATTTCAATATACACTAAGGCAAATGTCATCGAAGCCTTTATTAACATCGCTCGGTATCTGGTTGATATATTAAACATTGACAAACTTTGATTTTCTACTATGGTTAATTATAGCTATCCTAAAGAACGTCAACTCAACAAAGATTGTGTCGCTTCTTTTTTCGTTTTACATCTCTCTATTGAAAATGGAAAATTAATAAGCAAACTCTATGACAAGAGGGATGATTGCAATTTTGACGTCGTTAATTATCCCCACTCAGACGGGTTTCGTCCTCGAGCATCATTTTATGGTGTATATGTTTCTGAACGTATTCGTTTTTAGCATGGTGAACTTGTTCACCAAGCTTTAGTTACCATGTTTTTTCACGAATCCTAACTACAGCCTCGCTGATGAATCGACGCATTGCCTGAAAAGAAGACCCATATTTTAACATGTGTTTCTTTTTTTCTAGTGCGGGTACAAATAATTCATTTAGAATAAAAAATAAAAATAATTTCCTCGATACATTGTTTAAGTTATATATTGTTTATAAAGCTATTTAATCTATTGTCCATTTGCTGTGCGTTCTATAAATACAATCATCATCATCACGTGATCACCACGTGATCTTGCGTAAAATGTATTCATACGCTGTATTGTTCTCCTAGGATAGTGTACTGAGATTTGTAACCAGTTAATTTTATAATTTATTTCTCTTGCAACACCATCAAACTCATATCTTCCATCTTTCTTGAATTTATATATTTAAGAAATATACATGGTGTTATAGTCTTCATATAATATTTAATAGGTTTGGTCAGTAATGGTTATCGCATAAGCTACTATCCTTTTTTAAAAGTTGTTGCTGCCCATTCTCCAAAATAAGATTTTTAGCTTACTTTGTAGTACGCTGTGTTTTCTTAAGTTTTTACCGCCCTTGCAATGAAGTTAAAATGACTGATTCGTAGTAAAATAATCCTGAATACTTGTGCCAATCGTGTCGGCGAGACCGAATGCAAATCAACAAGATCTGACTGGGTATATATGACATTTGATCCCGAGTGACTATTTTTTTAGATCGGGTCTGTTTGGACACTCCGGTTTTAGAATAAGTCCCATTATAGTTCATCAAAATTTGTGAAGGATTGTTAGCTCAGTCGGGAGAGCGGCAGTCCCTAAAAAGTATACGGCGATCGAGATGTGTTGGAATCTGAGCAGGACCCAATTTCTAATTATATTTTTTTTTATGTAAAAAAGTTTGTTTAATTCATGGTCTTAAAAGGGGTACATCAGGATTTTTCTAGAAACATCTTAAATTATAAAATTGTTCCAGTTCACGAAATAAAACACTATCAATCAAAATGTGAAGCTAGAACCATTTTGCTAATGTCTAAAGTTTCAGAACACCATATAACTAAGGTGTAATCACACGTATTATGCTGAAAGTAACCCTGGTGCGTCACCTAGGATAGCACGTATTACTGGGCAGAATGAATTTCTTTGCAAATAAAAGATTTTGTAGGCTCACTATGTTTTGGTCATGTAGAATAAAAAATATTAATATTTGTCAATTTTAAACCTCCATAAAAAGCCTAATGTACTCCTTTTAAGACTTAAGTCGGAAACCAAATTGTGTGTGTGTGTATGTGGATAGCCTGGTTCCCTGGCCCACACTGCTTTGCACAGTAGGCCAGGTATTCACTGTAGAATGGCGATTTCTACACATAAATCCAAGATGGCTGCCCATCCAGAAAAATGCTATTGAAAACGTAAACATTGACCGATTGAGAGTTATTCTACTGTATCATTTCTGTTATTTCGATCGATTTCATTACGAAAACATATTTTTAAATGGGCCGTGAGCTCATTTTGTTGTGATATAGCGTTAATGTTGTCAAATCAACTTCGACTCTGTGTGTGTTGCGTAAAAGATGGGTGGGGTATCATTGGTAAACATAGACCGACTGGGAATTATTCTACTGTGTCATGGCGAATATTTTATGGCTTTCATAACGAAAACATATTTCCAAATGAACCATGAGCTCGTTTTATTGTGATACAGCATTAATGTTGTCAAATAATATATAAAAATGTGTGTGTTGTGTAAAAGATGGGTGGGGTGTCTATTGTAAACACAGACCTGTCGGGAATTATTCTAATGTGTCAGTGCTCACGGAATATATTTTTACAGACAGGCCCTGAATTATTATTGACAGATCCTGAATTAATTATATAGTAGAATATGGCAAAAAGGAACAAGCCACAACTAGACTTTGACAGGCCGGGCTTAGGGCTATCTTATTTGGTGAGCAGTGAGCACTGTGTGTCATGGCGAATATTTTAACAGAAACATATTTTTAAATGGACCCTCAGCTCGTTATTTTGTGATTCAGTGATTCAAGAATGACTGTGTGTACATAGAGTAAAGTAAAAGAAGTGGGGGCAGTACATAAAATACAGGTTACCATTATATTACAGTTCATAAAGGGACAAACAAAACAAACAAACAAACAACAACGTCAGATAAATCAGACTAGGGGGAAAAGGTGGTGAGGGGTCGGCTCCGTATGTAAACAACGCCAAAACATGCTGCTGAACAAATGATATCTTTAAAGGGATGCAATCTTGAAGTCTTTATCAATTCACGCATTGAAATCAGCCGCCCAAAATTACTTTTGTATCCAATGTAACCAGGTAACAAATAACATACCCTATGGAAAACATTTGTGTTTTTAGGACATATCATATATGGCCCAAAACTACAAACTTTTTCACACTGTCCATTTTTTGTACCCAGGCACAACTGGTTACATTGGATACCAAAAAAATACAATAAAAATAGCCCAACAATTTTTCATGAGTTCATTTCTTGTACCCAAACTAAGGTATGTCCTAAAACAATATTAATTATTAATGCAAGCATGTCCAATACTTTTGTATCTAATATAACCAGGTAACAAATAACATACCCTATGGAGTTCATTTGTGTTTTTAGGACATATCTACAAAATTAGCCTTTCGATTGACTAATGATCCAGTATCAGTTGAACGTTAAATCTGCTTGCATATTTTTTTAAATACAATTGTGAGTTTTTACTTTTCCTCGTTATTCTACCATAGGTTTAAATATATCATTGGTGAAATGGAATCGACAGTTTATAGTTAAATATGCAAAAATAATTTGCTTCATACTGTTCTTATAAATAAAATAAATTATTATATTAATGATTTAACAAATAAACTTTAAACTTTAAACTTTATTATTTGATTAAACGCCTATTTCTACATACAAAGTATACATTCAATGGCGTTGTACAATGATTAAAATACATGAAAATTAGTAAATAAAATGCATGTCATATAAAACAAATTATTTCTCAGAAACAACAATTTTAAGCATTATATCAAAGAAATTCATGGAAATAGAAACTTATATATACATGGAAGAAAAATATTATACTGCATAGAATGAAAATCCAAAGTACGCAAATACTATACAAAAATATACTGTTTCCAACTCAAATAATTTTTAAAAGAGTTGCGATAGGAATATCATAATATAGAAGTTATGTAGAAAAAATGGAAGTTATGTAGAAAAACTAAGAGGCTTCATACTGTTCTTACAATTAATATTAATGATTGAACAAATGCAAAATATGCAGAAAAACTAATGGGACGTCGCTAGTTTTTAAAAAAAAGAAATTGCTGTGTGTCCCTTTAATGGTAAGTCTCAATCACAAGCTAACATTTGAAATCAAAATGGATTTTCTTATTAACCCATTTGTACTTCAAAATGATGTCTAGTGCTAATTTCAAACACTGTAAGCGCTGACTTTCTGTGTAAACTATGATGATCTGGTTTAATCATTGAATTTTGTTTCCAGGACAACTGACAAACATTTTTTTATTTTAATATGTTAAGGTTTCTGGGTTTACAAAATTTACCGACAAAAAAAAGGAATGTTTGCAGACATTTGTATTGATTTAATTACTGATAAAAATAATCTTTGTTCTTTTTACAAGAAATTATATAAATGCATGACATATAACTATATATTATATACTTTCCAGTGAAACAGTGGATGTTATGATTAAATATATTATATTTTCATTGTTTATATTTTCACTCAAAATGACGTCATGCAACTGTTGACATTGTTGACGTCATTGAGGTCATTGTTTTGGTGCATTATATTATTTTGCTTAAATTTACAGGTTGTGAGTATATAATAAATTGAATATTTGTTGGTTTGTTGTGAATATAGGATTCATCTCGAAGTGAGAATATTGAAATATTTTAACTCGTGCTAAAGCACTCGTGAAAATATTATTTTTTTTACTTCTCGGTGAAAATATAGTTTTATTCACTTCTCGGTGAAAATAAATCCTATATTCACTCAAAACAAACAAATACCCTCTATATGTTGCTAATGTCAGGTGCATGTGTACCCTAATATCAGTTGATGAATTGAATGTTGTTTAATGTCTCATCAACACCAATGTTATGAAGTGCTGCCCCAGAGAGACAGGAAGGATACGTTGGAATCTGGGAACCTGCCTACAAATCTATTTGGTTTAAACAATATCTATTCAAGAAATATGACGAACAATATGTGAAATATACATGTGCAGGATTTGAAAACAAGCTTTCGATGAAAAAGTATGTACATTCATGTCCTGTAAATTGATATCCTCAACTCTATTTGCTTCATACATGCTTAAAGCTACATGTTTGTATTAAAAGTTTATTTGGTGTTTAACATAATTTTTCAGCACACTTTAAGCTATAAATGACATTCAGTTTTTAGTGGTTGGGGCTACCACCCAGGGCTTTTTTCCTGAAATTGTGAAGACTCCCTAGCCTGACTATTTTATGGGGAAAAAATATATTTAAGGGCAGAACCAGTGTTGTATATATGGTACCTCTGTAAGAATCGACATTTCTTCACTTACAAGTCAAACTCCCATTAAGATTCTAATCAACAGCGGTGAGATCAAACTCGGCATCTTTAGTATTCTTTATCTTCCCGACTACGGATGAACTCAGCAAAAGAAAATCTGACATCGAGAATGACCCTGACCTACTTACACACTTTTTTTATGTGGTTGGCATATATTTACTCGTTTTCTCCTAGCCTGGTTCCCTGGCCCACAATGCTTTGCACAGTAGGCCAGGTATTCACTGTAGAATGGCGATTTCTACACATAAATTCAAGATGGCTGCCCATCCAGAAAAATGCTATTGAAAATGTAAACATTGACCGATTGGGAGTTATTCTACTGTTTCATTTCTGTCATTTCTATCGATTTCATTACGAAAACATATTTTTAAATGGGCCGTGAGCTCATTTTGTTGTGATATAGCGTTAATGTTGACAAATCAACTTCGACTCTGTGTGTGTTGCGTAAAAGATGGGTGGGGTATCATTTGTAAACATAGACCGACTGGGAATTATTCTACTGTGTCATGGCGAATATTTTATGGCTTTCATAACGAAAACATATTTCCAAATGAACCATGAGCTCGTTTTGTTGTGATACAGCATTAATGTTGTCAAATAATCTATGACAATTTGTGTGTTATGTAAAAGATGGGTGGGGTGTCTTATTGTAAACACAGACCTATCGGGAATTATTCTAATGTGTCAGTGCTCACGGAATATATTTTTACAGACAGGCCCTGAATTAATATTGACATATCCTGAATTAATTATATAGTAAAATATGGCAAAAAGGAACAAGTCACAACTAGACTGACAGGCCCCGCCCGGGCTTAGGCCTATCATATTTGGTGAGCAGTGAGCACTGTGTGTCATGGCGAATATTTTAACAGAAACATATTTTTAAATGGACCCTCAGCTCGTTATGTTGTGATTCAGTGATTCAAGAATGACTGTGTGTACATAGAGTAAAGTAAAAGAAGTGGGGGCAGTACATAAAATACAGGTTACCATTATATTACAGTTCATAAAGGAGAAAACAAAACAAACAACAACGTCAGATAAATCAGACTAGGGGGAAAAGGTGGTGAGGGGTCGGCCCCGTATGTAAACAACGCAAAAACATGCTGATGATATCTTTAAAGGGATGCAATCTTGAAGTCTTTATCAATTCACGCATTGAATTCAGCCGCCCAAAATTAGCCTTTCGATTTTCTAATGATCCAGTATCAGTTGAACGTTAAATCTGCTTGCATATTTTTTAAATATAATTGTGAGTGTTTACTTTTCCTCGTTATTCTACCATAGGTTTAAATATATCATTGGTGAAATGTAATCGACAGTTTATAGTTAAATATGCAAAAAATAATTTGCTTCATACTGTTCTTATAATTAAATAAATTATTATATTAATGATTTAACAAATGCAAGTTATGTAGAAAAACTAAGAGGCTTCATACTGTTCTTACAATTAATATTAATGATTGGACAAATGCAAATTTGGAGAAAAACTAATGGGACGCCGCTAGTGTTTAAAAAAAAAAATTGCTGTGTGTCCCTAAGTCTCAATCACAAGCTAACATTTGAAATTAAAATGGATTTTCTTATTAACCCATTTGTACTTCAAAATGATGTTTTGAAGAATGTACTGGCGGAGTAGCCAACAGCGTACATCAATTTTTACAGAAATGAGGATTTTTGTTCACTAGCCAGTATTATTATATAATCATTTTATGATTTATAATAATAATTTTTTCATAATTAACTAGACTAAATGAAATGTACTAGTTTTTCACCTTCGGTCTAGTGCTAATTTCAAACACTGTAAGCGCTGACTTTCTTTGTAAACTCTGATGATCTGGTTAAATCATTGAATTTTGTTTCCAGGACAACTGACAAACCTTTTTTTTTTTTAATATGTTTAGGTTTCTGGGTTTACAAAATTTACCGACAAAAAAAGGAATGTTTGCAGACATTTGTATTGATTTAATTACTGATAAAAATAATCTTTGTTCTTTTTACAAGAAATTATATAAATGCATGACATAGAACTATTTATTATATACTTTCCAGTGAAATAGTGGATTTTATGATTAAATATATTATATTTTCATTGTTTATATTTCACATGTGAAAATATAATATTTTCACTCAAAATGACGTCATGCAACTGTTGACATTGTTGACGTCATTGAGGTCATTGTTTTGGTGCATTGTATTATTTTGATAAATTTACAGGTTGTGAGTATATAATAAATTGAATATTTGTTGGGAATATAGGATTCATCTCGAAGTGAGAAAATTGAAATATTTTAACTCGTGCTAAAGCACTCGTGAAAATATAGTTTTTTTCACTTCTCGGAAAATAAATCCTATATTCACTCAAAACAAACAAATACCCTCTATATGTTGCTAATGTCAGGCGCATGTGTACCCTAATATCAGTTGATGAATTGAATGTTGTTTAATGTCTCATCAACACCAATGTTATGAAGAGCTGCCCCAGAGAGACAGGAAGGATACGTTGGAATCTGGGAACCTGCCTACAAATCTATTTGGTTTAAACAATATGTATTCAAGAAATATGATGAACAATATGTCAAATATACATGTGCAGGATTTGAAAACAAGCTTTTGAACTTATGTACATTCATGTCCTGTAAATTGATATCCTCAACTCTATTTGCTTCATACATACTTAAAGCTACATGACAGCCACATGTTTGTATTAAAAGTTTATTTGGTGTTTAACATAATTTTTCAGCACACTTTAAGCTATAAATGACATTCAGATTTTAGTGGTTGGGGCTACCACCCAGGGCTTTTTTCCTGAAATTGTGAAGACTCCCTAGCCTGGCTATTTTATGGGGAAAAAATATTTATGGGTAGAACCAGTATTGTTTCTATGGTACCTCTGTAAGAATTGACAGTTCTTCACTTACAAGTCAAACTCCAATTAAGATTCTAACCCACAGCGGTGAAATCAAACTCGGCATCTTTAGTATTATTTATCTTCTCGACTACGGATGCACTTAGCAAAAGAAAATCTGACATTGAGAATTGTAGACAACACCGTCATATATTTGCATTTTTGAGGGAAAAAAGTATTGATCGACAGAACTTAAATTAAACAAACTTGAGCCTAAATGTTAGAATTCGTCAGATTTTTTTATTGACTTCATTAATTGATAGGTATGGTTGGATACAACTATAACATATTCAGTCACCATGGCGAGCGGACGAGAGGAATTGCCCTGCCCTGGACCATTACAACTGGTATAGCATGTTGGAACATGTGTCTTAATCTAATGTACTGTATTTGGAATGGCAAATATGAGATGTCACTACAGAATAACAGTCTCCTCAAGAAGAGAAAGTGTCTTTATCCTATGTTAATATTTAAATGGTTGTCTATGACTGATATGTACAATATCCTGTCAGGCATTTACATCCAGCATTGGATAATTACACAAACATCATTTAACTACCAATATACCATCTGGACTGCTGTGAAAATGGATTTAGATAAAGAGAAAAGATGATGTCACCATGTCAACTATAAAAGAGCTGTATCGCAGTGATGTCTCCCTGAAAAAAGAAAGGTGTATCCTTTGCATATTTAAACAATTGTTTCTGACCGTTAGTATTCTGTCTACAATCAGCTTTGGATTGCAGTTCAAGTCTGTAAGCAGTAGAGTCGTTTCATTGTAAATTTAAAGGGACATATGGCAATTCTGATGTTTTTATATAAACTCCTGGCATCTCATGTTTGTTTAGTCATTTTTATTAATTACAAGAATAGTATAAATCAAATATTTTTTGTATATTTCTGACTACTGGTTATATTGCACCAATATTATATTTTAACCTATGGTCGAATAACAGGAACTTAAAACTCAAAATTTGATATATAAATTGAGATGCTAATTTCAAAATTTGATAAACACTTCAAGATTGTCGTGTGCCCCTTTAAGACAATGACACTGAAGTGTATGCCAGAATGAAACTTGTTATATTGTGTTTATTTAGATGATTCTAATTCAAGGTAAGAATGGGTCACTTGGGGTGAAATTCAAAAAGGCATATGTTATCATTATTTATGGTGTATAAATTCAATATTCCACTAAATCTTTTAGAAAAATAGAAATCAGACATAGATACATTGTTGAATAAATGTTGGTGTCAATCTATGTGACTTAAATTAGTTAGATAAAGTTGCAGCATGTAAAATCAGAATCCCTCTGTAGAGCATTAGGATCAGTTCTTGTTTAAGCCAAGTGTAATTAAAAGTATTTAACTTGATCTTAGAAGGCTCAAACATAATGTGTTTACAAGTAGGTTAGATTTTAGTTACTAGTAATTACTTACAATTGTCAAAAAAGTCTATTATGTCTTCAACTGGTAAGGAAATCCATGAGCAGATATAAGTGATGAAATAGCATGCTTATCCCAAATCACTATCCAATCGCAAATGCAGAACTTAAATACACAGTTGCGAGATGGATAGTTTCATGTGACAGCAAGAGGTCATGACTGTGTCCACTTCCTTATGGTCTGGCACAAATGCTGGCTGCTGTTATCACCTAATCATGAGTATCTGTCTTGGTTTCTTGCTATACTAGGGTATGCAGATGCTAAAAATATAAAATGTATAGCAAGTTTAGGTACATGTACATTATCACTGTGTAGATAGTATTACGAAGAAAGAAAATCCATCCTGCTACTGTCAGGCGTGTAGCCAGGCATATGCCCGCACGCCCGGGCTTACGGTTCGCCAGAAATAAGTAAAATAAAAATGGTCCAAATATACAATAAAATCCGAAGTGGGGTAGGACGTTTGGGGTAAAATATTTCCAGCACAGGCGGTGCGCCCTTATTTTCCCGAACTTAATTTGTTATAAAAAAATATAACTTTTCAATTTCAATTTCTTTATTGCGATTTTGGCCTCCGGCCCGTAAAACAATGCATTTTATATACAAACAAACAAATATACATGTATACTACTTGAACTGACTTTACAAGTGCGCTTTCTTCTGCTTGAATTATACATACATTTAATCTAAGCTAAAAATCCTGAAATCTAACGTACGATCGTCAAGAGCCTCCCTGACCAAGGGGTAATTGCTACTTGGAATCCCATTGGGCGTACAGTTCAAATTCACCACGCTACGCCCCTGACTGTTCAGATACAGAGGCATACTGTAATATTGAATATACCATATGAAACGCTGTATCATGAACAGACGGCAATAGCATTCATTTAAAAATATTTTTATGTGATGACATCCATCAAAATATCTGCCATGACATAGTAAAATAATTCCCGATCAGTCTATGTTTACAAATGATACCCCAACCACTGTTTACACAACACACATAAAGTCATAGTTGATTTGACAACATTAACGCTGTATCACAACAAAACTAGCACACAACTCATTTTAAAATATGTTTCCATAATGAAATCCATAAAAAAATCAGAAGTGAAGCAGTAGAATAACTCCCTGTCGGTCAATGTTTCCGGGTCAACTCGTACTTAAGTCAACTCGTACTTAAGTCAACTCGTACTCATTTTGGTCAACTCGTACTCATGTATTGGTCAACTCGTACTCATTTTGAAAAAACTCGTACTCATTTATTTTTCAGTTGTTTGTTTATAGTTTTTTATAATTAAATTTTAATTTATTATAATGAATGATGTTGTAATATTTAGTTGTACTATTTGTTCATGATTTTGATTACGATCCCTATATTTATTCTAGTTTTCAAGTGTCTGATAAATACTATGATCAACGCATCTACCTAGTTGTAAATTATTTTGATATGCTGGGATGTATAAAATAAAAAGAGTATGAATTGGAAATTGTAATTGTATCTAAACACTATTGTATGTTATATGCTGACATTTTATATATTGTTTTTAAATATATTTTAATAAATTTGAAGAGAAAATAGATGTTTTTGTTTTATGTTCAATTCCATATTTTGACATTTAATGTTTTTAATGTGTTTTTAGTATGTATTTGTATAAACCAATCATTAAATGATGTTCTAATCATTAGTTGATTGAATTAGCAAACATGCTAATCCCGTATTTGCACGTTTGCTAATTTTGCACGTTTGCTAATTCAATCAACTAATGATTAACAATCTTTACATGTTTTCACAGTAAGTGTGAGCGGCGACACTTCTTTAATTAAGTGTGATTAGTTAACACGTGCTTTTGATCGATATGCACATATCACACCATACATTTAATTACAGCAGCGGTGTTTCTTTCAATTTAGATCAAGCATCATAGACATTATTCCGAAGATAATAATTACCATCTTGAAACATAACTAATTGTTTAAAAAGAAAGGAGTTTGGCCAAAAGATAAAACTGTCAAAATATAATACTGTTATAATGTGTTTGTAATGTCTCTTAATTAGTTAAAGGTAAAGGTAATTCCCTTTCGTTACAAACATAAAACTGTTAACTAATAATATATTTGCATTGTTAATTATAACGTTTCTGTCACACATTATTTGTATAAAATGGACAGTCAAAAATAACGTTCATCTTATCTCTTTTGCATTGCATACAGTTGGTTACTCAGATCCTGTAATTGTCTTAATTTAAGTTTGTGTGTTATTTTGTTCTTATTTATAAACGGATTTGTGTGTATTTGTTATGTCCGCGTTGTGTGTTTCGTGTGGACTAGAGGTTCGTCCGAGACAACATGCCATCGAGTGTGACTCGTGTCATATGTGGACGCATCGCAACTGCGGTACAGGTATGTTGAAATGATAAATTGTATATTTTGATAATTAAATTATTTGTATAGTAAACGTTTCTCTGTGCTTTTAAGTAGCACTGACAAAAACACTAAAAATTGTACTGTTACCCAACACACATGCACTCACTTTGACAACATTAACGCTGTATCACAACAAAACAAGCATACTGCCCATTTTAAAACATGCATCCGTAATGAAATCCATCGAAATATAAGAAGTGGAACTGTAGAATAAATCCCAGTCGGTCAATGTTTACAACCACACCCCACCCATCTGTTTCCCAACACACATGCACTCACAGTTGATTTGACAACATTAACGCGGTATCGCAACAAAACGAGCCTGTAGTCCGTTTTAAAATATGTTTCCGTAATAAAATGCATCGAGCTATCAGAAATGGCACAGTAGAATAACTCCCAATTGGTCAATGTTTACCTTTTCAACGGGCTTTTCAACATGCGCCGCCATCTTGATTCTGTTATAGAAATCGCCATTCGACGGTAAATACCTGGCCTACTGTGCAAAGCATTGTGGGCCAGGGAATCAGGCTAGTTTTCTCCCTCCACATCTACCGGAAGACCAAAGAAACTACATTTTAAAAATTCTTCTATTGAACAAATATGTAGACAACACCGTCATATATTTGCATTTTTGAGGGAAAAAAGTATTGATCAACAGAACTTAAACAAATTTGAGCCTAAATGTTAGAATTCGTCAGATTTTTTTATTGACTTCATTAATTGATTGGTATGGTTGGATACAATTATAACATATTCAGTCACCATGGCGAGCGGACGAGTGGAATTGTCCTGCCCTGGACCATTACAACTGGTAAAGCATGTTGGAACCTGCGTCTTAATCTAATGTACTGTATTTGGAATGGCAAAGATGAGATGTCACTACAGAATAACGGTCTCCTCAAGAAGAGAAAGTGTCTTTATCCTATGTTTATATTTAAATGGTTGTCTACGACTGATATGTACAATGTCCTGTCAGGCATTTACATCCAGCATTGGATAATTACACAAACATCATTTAACTACTAATATACCATCTGGACTTCTGTGAAAATGGATTTAGATAAAGAGCAAAGATGATGTGACGATGTCAGCTATGAAAGAGCTGTATCGCAGTGATGTCTCCCTGAAAAAAGAAAGGTGTATCCTTTGCATATTTAAACAATTGTTTCTGAGCGTTAGTATTCTGTCTACAATCAGCTTTGGATTGCAGTTCAAGTCTGTAAGCAGTAGAGTCGTTTCATTGTAAATTTAAAGGGACATATGGCAATTTTGATGTTTTTATATAAACTCCTGGCATCTCATGTTTGTTTAGTCATTTTATCAATTACAAGAATAGTATAAATCAAATATTTTTTGTATATTTCTAACTACTGTTTATATTGCACCAATATTATATTTAAACCTATGGTCGAATAACAGGAACTTAAAACTTAAAACTTCATATATAAATTGAGATGCTAATTTCAAAATTTGATAAACACTTCAAGACTGTTGTGTGTCCCTTTAAGACAATGACACTGAAGTGTATGCCAGAATGAAACTTGTTATATTGTGTTTAGTTAGATGATTCTAATTCAAGGTAAGAATGGGTCACTTGGGGTGAAATTCAAAAAGGCATATGTTATCATTATTCCACTAAATCTTTTAGAAAAATAGAAATCAGACATAGATACATTGTTGAATAAATGTTGGTGTCAATCTTTGTGATTTAAATTAGTTAGATAAAGTTGCAGTATGTAAAATCAGAATCCCTCTGTAGAGCATTAGGATCAGTTCTTGTTTAAGCCAAGTGCAATTAAAAGTATTTAACTTGATCTTAGAAGGCTCAAACATAATGTGTTTACAAGTAGGTTAGATTTTAGTTGCTAGTAATTACTTACAATTGTCAAAAAAGTCTATTCTGTCTTCAACTGGTAACTTGGTAAGGAAATCCATGAGCAGATATAGGTGATGAAACATATTGTAGAAATAGCATGCTTATCCCAAATCACTATCCAATCGCAAATGCAGAACTTAAATACACAGTTGCGAGATGGATAGTTTCATGTGACAGCAAGAGGTCATGACTGTGTCCACTTCCTTTATGGTCTGGCACAAATGATGGCTGCTGTTATCACCTAATGAGTATCTGTCTTGGTTTCTTTCTATACTAGGGTATGCAGATGCTAAAAATATAAAATGTATAGCAAGTATAGGTACATGTACATTATCACTGTGTAGATAGTATTATGAAGAAAGAAACTCCATCCTGCTACTGTCAGGCGTGTAGCCAGGCATATGCCCGCACGCCCGGGCTTACAGTTCACCAGAAATAAATAAAATAAAAATGGTCCAAATATGCAATAAAATCCGAAGTGGGGTTGGAGGTTTGGGGTAAAATACTTCCAGCACAGGCGTTACGCCCTTATTTTCCCGATCTTAATTTGTTATAAAAAAATATAATGTTTCAATTTCAATTTCTTTATTGCGATTTTGGCCTCCGGCCCATAACACAATGCATTTTATATACAAACAAACAAATATACATGTATACTACTTGAACTGACTTTACATGTGCGCTTTCTTCTGCTTGAATTATACATACATTTAATCTAAGCTAAAAATCCTGAAATCTAACGTACGATCGTCAAGAGCCTCCCTGACCAAGGAGTAGTTGCTACTTGGAACCCCATTGGGCGTACAGTTCAAATTCACCCAGCTACGCCCCTGACTGTTCAGATACAGAGGCATACTGTAATATTGAATATACCATATGAAACGCTGTATAATGAACAGACGGCAATAGCATTCATTTAAAAATATTTTTATGTGATGACATCCATCAAAATATCCGCCATGACCAGGGAGTACGTTATAGGGAGGAGAAACGGGCTCGTTTTGCCGATTTATGTTGTCGCGCATGTGTTTCACTACTCCGTGAAAATGACTATTTTCCGGTTGTTTCGCGAGTGTGTGAAAAACAGCAAATTCTTATAAATTATTACACTTACAAACTCAATAAAGGTGCTAAATGTAAACATAAGTATTATTTATTCACATTGTGTCCTCTGCTACAGAGTGTGTATTTGTTTGCATGTTTAAGAGCACATTTTACCAGACGGTTCCGTGTAACAAAGATGGCGCCACTCTGCGCCAAATAAACGATGGTGACAGTGTATAGCTATTGTAAACGAGATACGAGACTACGGGTTATTTAGGCATTAATAATAACAAAAGGTGAATAGTAAACATATTTATCTTTGTCAAGAAGGTAATTGCATGGTGGTGATTAATAGACAAAGCCTAAAAAGAGGTGATGAAAATGTGCCTTTTGAGATATCAGCTAAATTTTTAATTTTATAGAATTAAAAATGGTGTGGAGCTATTGCAAACGAGATACGAAGTATGGGTTATATTAGGCATTAATAGTAACAAAAATTGAATAGTAGACATATTTATCTTTGTCAAGAATGTAATTTCGTGATGTTGATTATAACAGAAAGACGTAAAAAGGAATGTTAATTTTCAAATTACATGCAAAACTGATTGAATTATATTCTGTTAAGGTCGAAACACAAATATGTTTAAAAACAAAACAAAGCAACAAAATAATGAACGGGTAAAAAGTTGTGTTGGGGGTAAAAACGGCGATTCGGTCGGGTGACAGGAAACAAAACACTTTCTTGTTTAGGCCTTAGTTAGTAAACGGAATTTCCCGTGACTTTCGTGATTATTGTCCACAAACGATTTGTCGACTTAAAACAAATCCACGTAAAAATTACAATTAGGGATATGAATCCTGAAATTCTCAGTAGCGTAGCTACCTATTAGGCCAAAAGGCCCGGGCCTTCACATCATGTTCACATATATGGTTGAAAAATATAACAAGGAAATAATTGTGTATGAACATCATGTTCACTGCGAGTTGTGAGATTAAATAACAATGGTATCCCGAGAACAGTGGTACTCCGAGTTGTGAGAATGAACTACAACGGTATCCCGAGATCAGTGGTATTCCGAGTTGTGAGAATAAATAACAAGGGTATCCCGAGACCAGGGATACTCCGAGTTGTGGGATTAAAATCAAATGAGCACAAAGATTTATAAGTTATGTTTTGTATTTATTCTAGTTTTCAAGTGTCTGATAAATACTATGATCAACGCATCTACCTAGTTGTAAATTATTTTGATATGCTGGGATGTATAAAATAAAAAGAGTATGAATTGGAAATTGTAATTGTATCTAAACACTATTGTATGTTATATGCTGACATTTTATATATTGTTTTTAAATATATTTTAATAAATTTGAAGAGAAAATAGATGTTTTTGTTTTATGTTCAATTCCATATTTTGACATTTAATGTTTTTAATGTGTTTTTAGTATGTATTTGTATAAACCAATCATTAAATGATGTTCTAATCATTAGTTGATTGAATTAGCAAACATGCTAATCCCGTATTTGCACGTTTGCTAATTTTGCACGTTTGCTAATTCAATCAACTAATGATTAACAATCTTTACATGTTTTCACAGTAAGTGTGAGCGGCGACACTTCTTTAATTAAGTGTGATTAGTTAACACGTGCTTTTGATCGATATGCACATATCACACCATACATTTAATTACAGCAGCGGTGTTTCTTTCAATTTAGATCAAGCATCATAGACATTATTCCGAAGATAATAATTACCATCTTGAAACATAACTAATTGTTTAAAAAGAAAGGAGTTTGGCCAAAAGATAAAACTGTCAAAATATAATACTGTTATAATGTGTTTGTAATGTCTCTTAATTAATTAAGGTAAAGGTAATTCCCTTTCGTTACAAACATAAAACTGTTAACTAATAATATATTTGCATTGTTAATTATAACGTTTCTGTCAAACATTATTTGTATAAAATGGACAGTCAAAAATAACGTTCATCATATCTCTTTTGCATTGCATACAGTTGGTTACTCAGATCCTGTAATTGTATTAATTTAAGTTTGTGTGTTATTTTGTTCTTATTTATAAACGGATTTGTGTGTATTTGTTATGTCCGCGTTGTGTGTTTCGTGTGGACTAGAGGTTCGTCCGAGACAACATGCCATCGAGTGTGACTCGTGTCATATGTGGACGCATCGCAACTGCGGTACAGGTATGTTGAAATGATAAATTGTATATTTTGATAATTAAATTATTTGTATAGTAAACGTTTCTCTGTGCTTTTAAGTAGCACTGACAAAAACACTAAAAATTGTACTGTTACCCAACACACATGCACTCACTTTGACAACATTAACGCTGTATCACAACAAAACAAGCATACTGCCCATTTTAAAACATGCATCCGTAATGAAATCCATCGAAATATAAGAAGTGGAACTGTAGAATAAATCCCAGTCGGTCAATGTTTACAACCACACCCCACCCATCTGTTTCCCAACACACATGCACTCACAGTTGATTTGACAACATTAACGCGGTATCGCAACAAAACGAGCCTGTAGTCCGTTTTAAAATATGTTTCCGTAATAAAATGCATCGAGCTATCAGAAATGGCACAGTAGAATAACTCCCAATTGGTCAATGTTTACCTTTTCAACGGGCTTTTCAACATGCGCCGCCATCTTGATTCTGTTATAGAAATCGCCATTCGACGGTAAATACCTGGCCTACTGTGCAAAGCATTGTGGGCCAGGGAATCAGGCTAGTTTTCTCCCTCCACATCTACCGGAAGACCAAAGAAACTACATTTTAAAAATTCTTCTATTGAACAAATATGTAGACAACACCGTCATATATTTGCATTTTTGAGGGAAAAAAGTATTGATCAACAGAACTTAAACAAATTTGAGCCTAAATGTTAGAATTCGTCAGATTTTTTTATTGACTTCATTAATTGATTGGTATGGTTGGATACAATTATAACATATTCAGTCACCATGGCGAGCGGACGAGTGGAATTGTCCTGCCCTGGACCATTACAACTGGTAAAGCATGTTGGAACCTGCGTCTTAATCTAATGTACTGTATTTGGAATGGCAAAGATGAGATGTCACTACAGAATAACGGTCTCCTCAAGAAGAGAAAGTGTCTTTATCCTATGTTTATATTTAAATGGTTGTCTACGACTGATATGTACAATGTCCTGTCAGGCATTTACATCCAGCATTGGATAATTACACAAACATCATTTAACTACTAATATACCATCTGGACTTCTGTGAAAATGGATTTAGATAAAGAGCAAAGATGATGTGACGATGTCAGCTATGAAAGAGCTGTATCGCAGTGATGTCTCCCTGAAAAAAGAAAGGTGTATCCTTTGCATATTTAAACAATTGTTTCTGAGCGTTAGTATTCTGTCTACAATCAGCTTTGGATTGCAGTTCAAGTCTGTAAGCAGTAGAGTCGTTTCATTGTAAATTTAAAGGGACATATGGCAATTTTGATGTTTTTATATAAACTCCTGGCATCTCATGTTTGTTTAGTCATTTTATCAATTACAAGAATAGTATAAATCAAATATTTTTTGTATATTTCTAACTACTGTTTATATTGCACCAATATTATATTTAAACCTATGGTCGAATAACAGGAACTTAAAACTCAAAACTTCATATATAAATTGAGATGCTAATTTCAAAATTTGATAAACACTTCAAGACTGTTGTGTGTCCCTTTAAGACAATGACACTGAAGTGTATGCCAGAATGAAACTTGTTATATTGTGTTTAGTTAGATGATTCTAATTCAAGGTAAGAATGGGTCACTTGGGGTGAAATTCAAAAAGGCATATGTTATCATTATTCCACTAAATCTTTTAGAAAAATAGAAATCAGACATAGATACATTGTTGAATAAATGTTGGTGTCAATCTTTGTGATTTAAATTAGTTAGATAAAGTTGCAGTATGTAAAATCAGAATCCCTCTGTAGAGCATTAGGATCAGTTCTTGTTTAAGCCAAGTGCAATTAAAAGTATTTAACTTGATCTTAGAAGGCTCAAACATAATGTGTTTACAAGTAGGTTAGATTTTAGTTGCTAGTAATTACTTACAATTGTCAAAAAAGTCTATTCTGTCTTCAACTGGTAACTTGGTAAGGAAATCCATGAGCAGATATAGGTGATGAAACATATTGTAGAAATAGCATGCTTATCCCAAATCACTATCCAATCGCAAATGCAGAACTTAAATACACAGTTGCGAGATGGATAGTTTCATGTGACAGCAAGAGGTCATGACTGTGTCCACTTCCTTTATGGTCTGGCACAAATGATGGCTGCTGTTATCACCTAATGAGTATCTGTCTTGGTTTCTTTCTATACTAGGGTATGCAGATGCTAAAAATATAAAATGTATAGCAAGTATAGGTACATGTACATTATCACTGTGTAGATAGTATTATGAAGAAAGAAACTCCATCCTGCTACTGTCAGGCGTGTAGCCAGGCATATGCCCGCACGCCCGGGCTTACAGTTCACCAGAAATAAATAAAATAAAAATGGTCCAAATATGCAATAAAATCCGAAGTGGGGTTGGAGGTTTGGGGTAAAATACTTCCAGCACAGGCGTTACGCCCTTATTTTCCCGATCTTAATTTGTTATAAAAAAATATAATGTTTCAATTTCAATTTCTTTATTGCGATTTTGGCCTCCGGCCCATAACACAATGCATTTTATATACAAACAAACAAATATACATGTATACTACTTGAACTGACTTTACATGTGCGCTTTCTTCTGCTTGAATTATACATACATTTAATCTAAGCTAAAAATCCTGAAATCTAACGTACGATCGTCAAGCGCCTCCCTGACCAAGGAGTAGTTGCTACTTGGAACCCCATTGGGCGTACAGTTCAAATTCACCCAGCTACGCCCCTGACTGTTCAGATACAGAGGCATACTGTAATATTGAATATACCATATGAAACGCTGTATAATGAACAGACGGCAATAGCATTCATTTAAAAATATTTTTATGTGATGACATCCATCAAAATATCCGCCATGACCAGGGAGTACGTTATAGGGAGGAGAAACGGGCTCGTTTTGCCGATTTATGTTGTCGCGCATGTGTTTCACTACTCCGTGAAAATGACTATTTTCCGGTTGTTTCGCGAGTGTGTGAAAAACAGCAAATTCTTATAAATTATTACAATTACAAACTCAATAAAGGTGCTAAATGTAAACATAAGTATTATTTATTCACATTGTGTCCTCTGCTACAGAGTGTGTATTTGTTTGCATGTTTAAGAGCACATTTTACCAGACGGTTCCGTGTAACAAAGATGGCGCCACTCTGCGCCAAATAAACGATGGTGACAGTGTATAGCTATTGTAAACGAGATACGAGACTACGGGTTATTTAGGCATTAATAATAACAAAAGGTGAATAGTAAACATATTTATCTTTGTCAAGAAGGTAATTGCATGGTGGTGATTAATAGACAAAGCCTAAAAAGAGGTGATGAAAATGTGCCTTTTGAGATATCAGCTAAATTTTTAATTTTATAGAATTAAAAATGGTGTGGAGCTATTGCAAACGAGATACGAAGTATGGGTTATATTAGGCATTAATAGTAACAAAAATTGAATAGTAGACATATTTATCTTTGTCAAGAATGTAATTTCGTGATGTTGATTATAACAGAAAGACGTAAAAAGGAATGTTAATTTTCAAATTACATGCAAAACTGATTGAATTATATTCTGTTAAGGTCGAAACACAAATATGTTTAAAAACAAAACAAAGCAACAAAATAATGAACGGGTAAAAAGTTGTGTTGGGGGTAAAAACGGCGATTCGGTCGGGTGACAGGAAACAAAACACTTTCTTGTTTAGGCCTTAGTTAGTAAACGGAATTTCCCGTGACTTTCGTGATTATTGTCCACAAACGATTTGTCGACTTAAAACAAATCCACGTAAAAATTACAATTAGGGATATGAATCCTGAAATTCTCAGTAGCGTAGCTACCTATTAGGCCAAAAGGCCCGGGCCTTCACATCATGTTCACATATATGGTTGAAAAATATAACAAGGAAATAATTGTGTATGAACATCATGTTCACTGCGAGTTGTGAGATTAAATAACAATGGTATCCCGAGAACAGTGGTACTCCGAGTTGTGAGAATGAACTACAACGGTATCCCGAGATCAGTGGTATTCCGAGTTGTGAGAATAAATAACAAGGGTATCCCGAGACCAGGGATACTCCGAGTTGTGGGATTAAAATCAAATGAGCACAAAGATTTATAAGTTATGTTTTGTATATGTGTAGTCTATATGTCTCTACTACACGTTGTGTGTAAAACATATGTTCTTTTAGTTGAAGGTCACACTTTTTGGAACAAGGAAACTTTACAGTGACATTCCATGTTTAAATGTGTATATTATAAATCTTTGTGCAGCGGGGGATATGGCTGTCTTTCAAACTACACTCGTGTTCAATTGATTTTACTCAGACTTGCATAGTAGGTCGATATAAATGTAAGATTGTTTCCTATTTTAATTCAGCTATGTTGGTCAAAGGGTCTATTAATTACCTCCCCTTGAATTGGCAAAATTAGCTGTCTTGACCTTTTTGACGCTATATTAATTTCTAATGACTCAAACTTTGACAGGTGATGACAGGTGATGTTTTTGGATCCACTTTAACACCTGTGAAGATATGGTTCAGATATGATGAAGCGTTTCGGAGATTAATTTTCATTATAATCAATCATTCCTTTTGTTCCCTTCTTTATTCCTGTATATACTTAGGCTGGGACCCAACCTCACGTATCGTGCAAAACAACACTTTTGGTTTACCCGGAAAGATATACTCGTGATTTTTTGCATATCAATAGCAGAAACTGTACTCTATACGAAACCACTGTATGGATTAATGGTATTCTTTGCATTTCGTAACACCAACGCATTTTCTACGGAAGCCCATAAGTGATAAGAAAATATTGATATTCAAAGAAAAAATGTGTACAAGTTTATAATTTAGCGATATGATTTTGTTTTGTACATAAATAAGACATATGCACGCCTAATTATATTCTGTTTATGCCGAATGCAATTTTCAATTATTTTTTTTTAAATCAAAAGAGCTTTAAGGTTTGAAGATGGCGGGAAGATGGGTGGAGGGAGGGACGGGCATACACCTTTTGGCTAAAGCTTTCATGCACGTTGTTAATAACTTCTGAAAATTGTTTTCAGTTAAAACCAACTTTACTGTGAAGTGTTATATCGTTAAGATGTCACTTTCTTATGAGCAAGACCGATTTTCTCCTTTTCAGAATAGAGTTATGACCCCTGAGTAACTTAACAAAAATGCACATTTTGGGTAAAGCTTAGGTGCAACGTTTCTTTATCTTATTTTGGATTTTAACTAAAATTGCTGTGAAGCCTTATATCAAACAGACATCACTTCCTTACGATCAATGTGTACCTTTGCCTTTTCTAAATAGAGTTATGGCCCCTGATTATCTACGAAAATACATTTTTGTGTTGAGTTTATGTTAATTAATCAACTTTTGTTGAAAATTACACAACATTTTGGGTGGAAATTTTATATACAAATAGGATACCAGTATATGTTAATAATATTTAAAGAGGCGCCAGAATAAAAAGGGATTTGCCAATAAAATCCCTTTTTCACTATATAAATGAGCATTTTATATAGGGTAAAAATGCAAATAAACACCGCCCAATTTTCACTTTGCGAAAAAACGTGCTATCCAAGAGCTAAAATATGCTCCATGCAGAGGCCACATTGATACGAGCGTGGAAATTTCCTCACATTTTCATGGCATAAAAACGAGGAAATTTCCTCGTTTTGCAGCAGTAGTGCCAAGTAACAACAAACAGTGTTTTGAGTTATGTGGAAATCCTATCCATGCAAAAACGAGGAAATTTCCTCGTTTTGCAGCAGTCGTGCCCAGTAACAACAACGTAAAACAATATATAGTATCAATCTTTATTATTAAAAGGTATGTGCAATGAACAAACACAATCAAATTAAAGTACATGTACAAAAGGCGAGGAAATTTCCTCGTTTTGTCGCAGTTATGCCGATCCATGTAAAATCGAGGAAATTTCCTCGTTTTGCCTCAGTAGTGCCCAGTAAAAGTGATAACAAACTGTGTTTTGAGTCATGTGTAAATCCTATCCATGGAAGAACGAGGAAATTTCCTCGTTTTACAGCAGTAGTGCCCAGTAACAACAAGCTGTGTTTTAAGTCTTTTGTAGATATCCATGTAAAAACGAGGAAATTTCCTCGTTTTTTGCCGCAGTAGAACCAAGTAACAACAAACTGTATTTTGAATCATGTGTATAAAAACGAGGAAATTTCCTCGTTTTGCAGCAGTAGTGCCAAGTACCAACAAACAGTGTTTTGAGTCATGTGTAAATCCTATCCATGCAAAAACGAGGAATTTCCTCGTTTTGCAGCAGTAGTGCCCAGTAACAACAAACTGCGTTTTGAAACTTTTGTAGATCCCATCCCTGTAAAAACGAGGAAATTTCCTCGTTTTTTGCCGCAGTAGAACCAAGTAACAACAAACTGTGTTTTGAGTCATGTGTAAATCCTATCCATGTAAAAACGAGGAAATTTCCTCGTTTTGCAGCAGTAGTGCCCAGTAACAACAAACTGCGTTTTGAAACTTTTGTAGATCCCATCCCTGTAAAAACGAGGAAATTTCCTCGTTTTGCCGCAGTAGAACCAAGTAACAACAAACTGTGTTTTGAGTCATGTGTAAATCCTATCCATGTAAAAACGAGGAAATTGCCGCAGTAGTGCTAAGTAACAACAAACTGTGTTTTGAATCATGTGTAAATCCTATTCATGTAAAAACGAGGAAATTTCCTCGTTTTGCAGAAGTAGTGCCCAGTAACAACAAACTGAGTTTTGAAACTTTTGTAGATCCCATCCCTGTAAAAACGAGGAAATTTCCTCGTTTTGCCGCAGTAGAACCAAGTAACAACAAACTGTGTTTTGAGTCATGTGTAAATCCTATCCATGTAAAAACGAGGAAATATCCTCGTTTTGCCGCAGTAGTGCCAAGTAACAACAAACTACTTTTTGAGCCTTTTGTAGATCCATGAAACAACAAACTGTGTTTTGAGTCTTTTGTAGATCCTATCCAATGCCGCAGTAGTGCCAAGTAACAACAAACTGTGTTTTGAATCTTGTGTAAATCCTATTCATGTAATAACGAGGTAATTTCTTCGTTTTGTCACAATAACAAGAAAAGACCATGAATATGTAGTTTTTGTGATTTACACAATCAACTGACGAGACACTTTTTAAACGAATAAGTACATAATTTAAATAAAATTTATAAAGGATATTTGTTGGTTTGTCCTGAATATAGGATTTATTTTCATCTCGAAGTGATAAAACTTATATTTTATCGTGCTTTAGCATGGTAACCTTTTTCTTGTAACAGGCATGGGTCTACACTAAAAACAACGCATATTACATCTAGACGGTGAACAATGAATTTTTTCAATCACAAGTATCCTGAATAATATAGCTTCCCTGGTGACATATGTGCTTAACCTACAATATGTGGGATAGTATTCGCCGATTTGTTACCAATACAGTGGCGAATGAGCTTTCGTATCGACACGAATACACAAAAGTCATCAGAGCGAGAGATATCTCTTAAAAACAGATATCTCTCAAAGAACAGAGATATCTCGTTAAAAAGAGATACATCCTGAAGTTAAAGAGAAATCTCTCTAACTTAAAAGTGGTATATTTTTTGGAATAATTATAGGTTATTAGATATGTATGGGGATATATGCATGAGTTCATATAAATACCAAAACAATTACTACTACTACTACTACGGCTTTCATTGATGATAATACTATACCTTAAACAACTGCTCCTGCTACTACACTACTACTGCTACTACTACTACTACTTTTAGAACTGCTACTACTACTGCTACTAATACCATTACTACTACTAATAATAATATTTGTAGTAGTAGAAATAGTAGCAGTAGTAGACTAGTAGTAGCAACAGCAGTAGTAGTAGTACTATTAGTAGCAGCAGCAGCAGTAGTAGAAGCTGCAGCAGCAGCAGCAGTATAAATAGTAGTAGCTGCAGCAGAACAGCAGCATTAGCAGTATAAGTAGCAGCAGAGCAACATCAGTAGTAGTAGTAGTAGTAGTAGTAGTAGCAGAAGCAGCAGTAGTTCCATTAGCAGCAGTAACAGTCGTAGCAGCAGTAGTAGTAGCAGCACCAATCTGAACATCAATCAAGTCGAAATATCAAATTTAACATAATGCAATACATAATGAAAAAAACATGTTCGCTCTGTTTCATAAGTGGTATATGCTAAGGAGAATCGTTATGTGATCCACCTGTCTCTTCTTCCTTAAGTTTCTGGTTTCTGAAAAAGACTATAAGCAAATTCTTGTAAATACACGTGCAAACTATGTCAACAATTTAAGTTGATCTGTTAAGTCGTTAAGTAGCGTACTTGTTTATGTTAACATACGTGTTTATGTTAACCACACACTCCTGAAAATATGTTTAATGGATATGAACTATTTCATATTAAAATATGAAATATGATTTATATGAAATATGAATTAAAACAAATATCAAGATTATATGATGATGATGCTCACATATACGTCGAACGAGACAGCTAACGCGAACGTTAGTAATACTGACACGTGTCGATGTGACTGTGACAGCCGTACGCTATGCTACCGTAATATAAGCCCAGTAACATACGTATCAGGTACATACGAGTTAGAATCGCGTCGGAACATGTTAGTTTCATACTTACTTTCATATACTTTCGAGTTATCTACCACATACGTACATTTTAGTATATCGTACGCCCTAGCGCACCCGGCGCCCCCACCCCCCCCCCCCCCCCCATTCCCCCATAAAGTTTCCGGATCATACATGTATGTCCATGTTACAGTAGATAAAATATCAAACAATTTCGATGCACGCTCTCAGTATAATTTTTTTCTTTTTCGCTTCGCTCGCTGGAAACATAATGGTTAATGAGTGGTTTAAAATAACATATTGTTAAATCATTTGTGTGTTAAACAATTTCGATGCACGCCCTCAGTATAAAAAATCTTCTCGCTCGTTTCGCTCGCTCGACGCATAATGGATAATGACTGGTTTAATTAACACATTGTTAAATCCTTTTTGTGTTAAACAATTTCGATGCACGCCCTCAGTATAAAATATTTTCTCGCTCGCTTCGCTAGCTCGACGCATAATGGTTAATGACTGGTTTCATTAACACATTGTTTAATCCTTTTAGTTGAAAACGGACTATTTTACCCTATCAATGCACTACCGCAACCGTTTTATGGGGCTAGATACGGACCCGAGCATCTGGATTGTGTTTTAATAATCGGTTTTGTAGTGAAATTGTGCAGTTATTTGGCGGGTTAGTTTCTTTTAAACAGAGACAGTATAGTAGACAACTCGCTTACTGGCACCCATACCACTATTGATTTGGGGCTTCTGATTGGTTGAAAAAAGTATAGGTCTATTAGGGCATATAGTCAGATTGTAAGGTAGATTCTGATAAAATTATCCAAATCATAACAAATCCCCATAAAACATCAAAAACATATATTTCCAACATAAAACATGTTCAGTTAGGATATGTTGACTGAAATTTGCATTTTTATGGGTACAATTGTACTGAGAGTATATTTGCAAAAAGTAAAATGTCTTTACTGCCATTCTGGGGGTGCCCACCTTCAGTGCAATATAAGAGGCTGAACGCAATACAATAGTCCCAATTTGCTGGTCATTTGTGAATGTCTCTAAGATAGTTCTTTAAAAACATTTAGGTTTTATCATCAGTTCGGATATAGGAATAGGGGTTGTAGGCCAAATGGCTATAATGGAGGCCTATGGGAAATGCAATAGTGGTATATGACCTACTGGTCTGCTCAAACTTATTTACATATTTTCGGACCAGCCACCAGGGAGATTAAGCTGATTTCGTCACGTGTTCAACCCTTTTCCACATATAAACCGCTGAATAACAATGTTACTTTATTGAAATTACTATGGACGCACTCTAAAATGCAGACGTGTTTTTAGATTCTATTTTGTTTTCATGCAGAAAGTATCCATTTCACATGCAACTATACCTAACACCGCAATTATATGATTCGGAACAGCCTCAAGTTCCGATAGTCTACGGAAGTTATCGAGTTTGTACGATATGGATAACTGTCAGGTGGCAGTGAATAGTTACTTTGAAATTCTCACTTTTGTAATGCAATCGCACACAGTCAGTGTTACACATGTGTGCTCAAAATGCATAGATGCATAGCATTATGAAGCGGAGCGAAGTCTTATGTCGTGAACATAATATGGTTGGTAGAAAACATCCCTACTGATGTTATTGAGGATGTATTTTAGGGAGACCTAAAATTTCATTTATTTTATCAAGTTAATGCAACAATAATGTATTTGAACAATTCCACAATTACGACTGGAATACACGGAAGACTAGGCTTGTTAGAACGCATTCTATAACGATTTTCTTTACCGCCGAGTTTAAAATTGCTATCTCTAGCGCGTAACCATAGTTGGGATAGATATACCTGCTCGGGTCTTTTATTTTAAATGTTCAGTGTAAATTCTTTAAGTGATCTATGGCTTATTTAGTTTAATTTTATCAAGTTAATAAAGAAATAATGTAGCTGAACAATTCTAAAGAAATACAAATCCGGAATTACTACCTTGCGTTTATTTGCGTGATGTTTATCTATAATAGTGTATAATGCAAACTGTTAAAGATAACAGTAAGTCTGCGTTTATTTCAAGTAACTTTACATCGAACAGCACGTAAATATGTAACCCCATTGATGACTTTCTTTACTCTTCAAGTGCATTACACGCATTACAAGTATTACACGCCATGACTAAACACGATCTGAAATTTAATAATATTGTCTGGTTTTAAATTTCATTTATTTGTAATTTTGTTTTTAGAATGATGTCCTATGTGGCTATATATAAATTAATGTACGGTTTACTTCAATTTGTCAAATTCTAGCTACGCGTTATATGTAGTACTTGATATTTTAATTCGCATACGAATGAATCCGCCCGTGCATCCCTTATCCGTATGTCTGTGTATGTCAAAACAACGATATATATCTTAATAATACTACAATGCACTTGACCGATTTTCAAAAACTACCACTAAATTTCTTAGTTAGGACATTTCCAAGTTAAAGTTAAATATTTAAAATTAACAGTTTTTTCCCTCTAAATAAAGTTGCAACAACTGACAGTGAAAAATAAAACTCGATAGTTCACATTATCCAGAGTCCTTATATATAAGGACCCTACATTATCCCATGATAGAGAGAGAGAGAGACAGAGAGAGAGAGAGAGGGACGGACATGTATGCAGTATTATATTAAAGAAACGTTTAATCCGAAATAACATTTATATATATATATATATATATATACAACTGAAATGCCACTCCTATATTATGCAAATGTATACTCTATAAAACATAACGACACGATAAATCGGTGGTTTATTAGTATAAATCAAGCTCCTGCTGTATTATTTAATATTCACTTTTTTATATATTAGCAACTTAAAAAATAATAAATGATCATTCTTACCTTCAATTTCTTTAAATCCGTGGAAATAATACATCGCAAATAATATATTTCTTCCATAAGGCTCGAAACACAGCTAAAATTCAACTAAATCCAAATTATAATTTCTGGAAGATACCATTTTCGCTATAGGTATTTAGGATTTTTTTGATTTTTTTCTATATTACCCTTTTGTCATTGTGACAATAATTTCCAACAAAGTCATTTGTTTAATCTTATTAAATTTACAATATTGATTTCTTGTAATTCACATACTGGAATTATTGTAATTAAAATACTGATTCAATTAAACCAACTCTTCATAGCGACAGATAACTTATCACCCCTTATTGGCAAAAAAGACTCGTCCACCCGTTGTCTAAATAACAGATGGTGCATCTGGTTTAGCATCTGGTGGTTTAGTGTATTAGTGGGCGTTTTTGACACTTTGAAAAACATATTGATAGTCAGTATATAGAAGATGGATTTAAAAGAGATGAAACGACTTACATTTCACAGGTAAGCATTTTTATATTATTTTTGTGTTTCTTTTTATTTAAGTTCTACAGTGTACATGTTTATTTATGTTAGTTATATTACTAAATATTTTATCTAAGAACAGTGTATGTTATCATGGTTATTATATCTAATGTTATGAGGGAGAAATACACATATCTAAAAGTGTGTTTTAAAACAGAGTAATAAGAGATTTGTATTGTATTTTACTGCTCAAGCGTATGTTTAAGAGAATTTCACGGGTGATCGGGAATATTGACATGTTTATACGCGTATATATAGGTATTAATATACTCTATTTGATTTTCACTTCTCTCATGGTGTTTTCAGAAGTGCCTGATTCTCTTATCTCTACAATCGCATTTCCCTGCATATATTTTTAGGTTTAAAATGTAGTATTGGTGCGATATAATCAAAATTAGGTAATATGCAGAACAATTTGCTTCAATAATTGTATTCAGTTATCTTAGTACTCGTTGAGTATGAGATTTTATCACAAACTTCCATATAAATACGTTGCTACGATATAGACTTAGGCAGTCATATCAATCAGGATGTAGTTGCCGGGCAATAAAGCTTCATCACACGGTTAAAAAATGTCATATCACGGAAATAACCGAATATTCTTTATGATTCTTTCAGCGGAGTGATAAGGAAATTACCGATAGTTACGATTGTATACGATGTGTCACTCGTATCGTATGTCGTCTGTTTGTCATCCTGCTTTCGCGCCAGATTATTGGCGATACATCTACATGTGTACGTTGAGCTGTCATCTTTGACCATAACTCTACGGAAATGACTTGACTAGTAATGAGGATGAAATAAAATGGATGATAGATAGATAAAAGTCAAATAAATAAATAAATAAGGCATACTACACGGACCACAAAGATAGTTTAACAACTTTATAATAAACTCAATTATATAGAACCATCCGTGGATAAAATAACCACTTGTGACCATTCACTTTCTGAATTAGACAATTTCAAAGCCAATGACATTCATTTTAAATCAAATTTCGGAAAGAAATGTTACGCGACAGACGTGAATGAAAACATACAAATGTGATTACATTTATTAATTCTCCCTGGAAAAAAAGCGCAGTAAATTAGTTGAATTTGGCATTTCAACAAAGTCATTGCTGAAGTATATGATAAACAGAATACAAATGTGTAATTTTATATCACACCCTACATCAGGCCCTCGACCCATATCAGCCCTCGAGCTAAAGCTCTCAGCTCGAGGGCTGATATAGCTTCTCAGGCCTGATATAGGGTGTCATGAAAATACCCATTTATTATTCTCTTTGCATTGTGAACAAAATATATGGATTTTTCTTTATTTGCAGTTAAAATGTCAGCATGATAACTTGTTGATACCTTTATTCTATAAATAAAACATCATTCTTTGTTTGTTCTGTAAACTAGCTAGTTTTAATTATCGTGTCGTATGTATCTATGATTATGGATATTCAATTACAATGTATCTAAGAATCCTAGACCAGGGTCTTCCCCAGCCATTTATGGCGTATCGGCGCCGCGATCCCTTACTTTTGAAACAGACATGCCGCGATCCTTAATCTGACCGCGACCCTTTAAAACCGTGCTGCGATCCCTTTAAAGTGGGTCAAAACATTCATTTCCCAGTGTTAATTAATGACATAATTATCTGACCAAATAACGCCTTGAGGCATAAACTCCTGACAAGCATACGTCCTTAGCCACTAATTGGAGTGTTTTCATAAGGATTAGAGGGGCAGGCAGAGGTGTTAATTACCTCCGCGATAAGGATCTAATTCAAGAATTCAACCATGCGTACATGATCTGTAAACTTATTACGTCATCAAATGTGAAAAACAATTTACTTATGTTATATTTTATTGTAGCGTTGAATTAACGTTCCTCCATCCATTTTATAGCGATTTTAAATAGATAATGATGAGAAAATAATCTCACAAATTATTCGATAATCACATAAAATTATAAGAATCTTGATGTTGCAGATTATAAATTAGGTTACTTCCGGTTTTGAATTTGCTTCCCTGTTTCAAACTAAAACGATTAATTATGAAATGTATTATTTACCTTTATATATACTCTGTAAAAGAAGTTTTGGACCATGGCAGGGTTCGAACTCGTATAATGATCGCTGAACCATGACCATAACCCATTATGATCTCAGTTGATAATTCACAATAGATCAACAATCAACAATAATTATCGTTTACAATGAAAGTTTGCGAAAAAATAATAATCTTTTTATTGGTTACTCGAATGAGTCCGTAACTGTTACTTTGTATGGACTTTGCAACATTTTTTATAGACCCTTTGTGTATTCGCGATATTTTTTTTAAAAATCAAATCTTGTTTGGAATTTAATTTTCCTGGTACCAAATTAACCGGGTAGGGTAGACCTTGGTTACTAAAGAAAGATACTTAAATTTTGTCCATTAGTTTTATTTTTATATATGACTTTATATACCCTGGTCCAAAACGTTTTTTACCGAGTATATATATGAATTCTTCTAGGCTAGACAAATGCAACCTACACGAAACATTATATTATAAAACATGAACTGTTTAAAGTGGCACTCTGCAATAATGATTTTTAAAAATATCGCACATTGTTATTTCTTTCTACCCGAGTTTAATATAATTATACAAATGATCATATTTAGTGTCTTTTTAAAACAGTTCAAACCCTGTTATTTTAGTATGGGGAATCAATTAATTCGTGAAGGCGGTACATCATGCACATCTTCTTTTTTGTTTATAAAGAAATCTATTCCAAAACCTGATGTCATGAGACTTCCGGTCTAGATTTCTTAAAAAATAAATAAAAGAAACGTTATGAAATTACCAATATTAGCACCTATGCGATATCTACACACGATGCTAGCGTTGTAATAAACTGTGATTTTATTGCCAAGTTTAAAACAGCCAACAATGGCGCGTAACCATAGTCAGGAAATAACTTCTTCACGAGCCTTTTCGTGGTTTATGTTTCGTTTAATTTATTTTATCAAGTTAATGCAACAATAATGTATTTGAACAATTCTGAAAAATAAAATAAAAAATGTACTCCTTTCAATTGATATTACATTATCCTTTTTTTTAAAACAATTACTTTATGTTCAAATGATTTTTAAGTCAATGCATTAAAAATGCCATCATCTGTTTTAAAACTGAAACTAAAAAATGTTGTAGAAATACATGAATATAAAACGGTATTTTCCATTTGTGGTGTTTTGTTTTAGCATTGGTTAGTTAAACACGTAATCAGACTCGGGAATTTCCACTATATATATTGTATATACTGCACTCTTAATTCACATACTATTCCAAAGAAATTCAAAGATGTTGTGTAAACAAAAAGTTGCAGTTAGTTAGAGAAAGGATACAACTGTGATGTTGTAGAGGTTTTATCGCAGTACACTTTGTAAATTCATAAATGTTGAAGTTTCTCTTTGAAAAATTGAGCCATTTAAGTAATGTATTTAATGAAGAGTTTGCAAAAATGTGCATCCTAAGTTTGCTCACATGTCAGAGCCAAACACGTACTCGGCCAATAATGCAACTTTGAAGGAATACTAGTTGCTGTTTTAGACGTTTTTCCGAACGGAAATTTCTTACGATTAACTGCAGTACATACAATATATAGCGGAAATTCCCGAGTTGCGTTTCTTTTTCGTTTCAGTATATATTTATGATAAATGATCATTGACCATGTGGATTGACCAAACGATAAGCCAATCCATAGACTGGTCACATTTGAATGGTTTCTCCAAAGTAATCTAAAGTTAATAGTGTTAAAATTGCATCGTTACACAGAATATATTTTGTTTTATTACGCAATTAGATTGCTGTCTAAATACATAAACTTATGGTAGACTAAGACGAAACAAATTAATCTCAGAATGTAATTAAATTGTATGCAAGCAGGTTTATAGTCAAAATGCTACTGGATAAATAAATCGAGACGCTGATTTCAGTGCTTGATACACATTTCAAGTGTGTCCCTTTAAAGAAATGTGGATCAAAAAAACACGAGCACTATATCTGGTCCACGAAATAAGACTTATGAAACGTCTTATTGTTCATACGACACGGTTTTAATAAGAACGCACGTTATAGCTACCACGCGTGTATATAAGACTAACGCATACACATATTTTACCTTACATGTAAGTATGTGATACAAAATGAAATACTTAAAACCTACACGTACATTCGTTATAGTTAATATGAACAATCGACCGTCATATATAACCTTGCATGTGTTAGAAATGACGTAAAACACCATACAAACAGAACAAAGACATTATCAATATTATGCAGATAATACGTAACGTACATAAAACGTGGCACGGTTCCTTAAATTTCAATCTGATATTCAAGTTGCCACAAACCGTAAGGCGGTTGAAGGTTCTTTCAAGAAGGTCAACCAAAATCTTGCCAATTGAAGTTTAATTTAATGCAGCCTACACATCCATATCAACAAATTCTGTTAATGTCCATGTATATCTGTTGGATCGTACCGACGAAGCGTGGCAACATACTAGTTTAAGTTCGCTGTGTATTGTGCTGTTTTGTAAATGGTACGTTACAGTAACAGTAACTGCGAATTTCTGATAAAACAACAACAACAACAACAGAAATGAATTGTTTGTAAGTTCTTAAACATAGTTTATAGTTGTTGTTTTTTTCTTCATATAATCATGATAATTTGAACGAAGTAAACATAAGTTAATCCACTTTTGTAACATCAAGATCGCGTAATCGTCAATAAATTAGCAAGCTATCGTGCAGTGATAATTGGGGAAAACAATATTCTATTTCTCTCCCATTAGTTTTTCTAAATATAGATTAACTTGTATTTGTTCAGTCATTAATATTAATTATAATATTAGTATATAACAAATAGTTTTGGAACGTAATTAACTGTTAATATTAAACACTGTAATACCAATAATATATTATATTTATATAATTCATTGCGTACGTACATCGTACAGTATATCAACACGTACGCAGGCGCAAGCTAACACGACAGGGTACCCTACAGGCTGACGTAAATATTAAAACGTGTACATGACAGAAACACTGCATACATGATTCTTAGCTGTACGCATTCAAGTTCTTCAAGCACGGGCAAGTGACCATTACACGAACATCCGCGATACTTAAACGAACAATCTTGAATAGCTCACATGCACGTACCAGGGGCGGATCCAGGATTTCAGCTTAGTGGAGGCGTAAGATTTTGGTCAATTTTCGGGTCGGTCCGTATCTAGTCTCATACAACGGTTGCGGTAGTTGATAGGGTAAAAAAGTCCGTTTTCAACTAAAAGGATTAAACAATGTGTTAATGAAACCAGTCATTTGCCATTATGCGTCGAACTTGCGAAGCGAGCGAGAAAAAAAATTATACTGAGGGCGTGCATCGAATTTTTTTAACACAAAAAGGATTTAAAGGGAATGTAGCGACACAGCCAAACCATCTTTAATATTAAGAGTTCTGAAAAACTTGAATAAGGGTGAAAGAATTATCAAAATCGGATGATAAACAAAGAAGAATATATTGATCATTTGAAGTTTCTGTTGAAACAGATATGGAAGCGGCCATTCTGAAAGCTTTGACATCACGGTTCTAAATTACCATATATGCAATAGTTTTAAATATGAAAATTTACACATTTATAGGGAAAAACGACAGCAATTGTATGAAAAATATGTAATAATTAATGGCAATAATGCTTTATATGACCAGTAAATATTTTTGCATTCATTTGCAATGATTTTCTTCGTTTTAAAAGATATTTATCAATATTCCATATATGGTAATATGAAACTATGATGTCATAGTTCTAAAATGGCGGCTCCCATATCCTTTTTAAAACAACCTTTAAATCGTTATATCTTTTTTGTTTATCATCCGATTTTGATAATTCTTTCACCTTTTTCCAAGTTTTTCAGAACTCTAAATAATACAGCTTGTTTGGCTGTGTCGCTACAGTCCCTTTAACAATGTGTTAATTAAACCACTCATTAGCCATTATGCGTCGAGCGAGCGAAGCGAGAATTGTTTTTATACTGAGGGTGTGCTTCGAAATTGTTTAACACATAATGGATTTAACAATGTGTTAATTAAACCAGTCATTATCCATTATACGTCGAGCGAGCGAAACGAGCGAGAATTTTTTTTATACAGAGGTGCATCGAAATTGTTTAACACAAAAAGGATTTAACAATATGTTAATTAAACCACTCATTAGCCATTATGCTTCCAGCGAGCGAAGCGAAAGAGAAAACAATATATACTGAGAGCGTGCATCGAAATTGTTTGATATTTTATCTACTGTAACATGGACATACATGTATGATCCGGAAACTTTAGGGGGGGGGGGGGGGGGGGGGTGGGAGTGGGGCGCCGGGTGAGCTCCCCCTGGATCCGCTAGTGCGTACGATATACTAACATGTACGTATGTGATGGATAACTCGAAAGTATATGAAAGTAAGTATGAAACTAACATGTTCCGACGTGATTCTAACCCGTATGTACCTGAAACGTATGTTTCTGGTAGCATAGCGTACGGCTGTCACAGTCACATCGACACGTGTCAGTATTACTAATGTTCGCGTTAGCTGTCACTTTCGGACGTATATGTGAGCATCATAATCATATAATCTTGATATTTGTTTTAATTTATATTTCATATAAATCATATTTCATATTTTAATATGAAATAGTTCATATCCATTAAACATATTTTCAGGAGTGTGTGTTTAACATAAACAAGTATGTTAACATAAACAAGTACGCTTCTTAACGACTTAGATCAACTTAAACTGTTGACATAGTTTGCACGTGTATTTACAATAATTTGCTTATAGTCTTTTTCAGAAACCAGAAACTTAAGGAAGAAGAGAAAGGTGGATCACATAACGATTCTTCTAAGCATACCACTGATGAAACAGAGCGCACATGTTTTTTCCATTATGTATTGCATTATGTTAAATTTGATATTTCGACTTGATTGATGTTCACATTGTTGCTGCTACTACTACTGCTGCTACGACTGTTACTTCTGCTAATGCAACTACTGCTGCTACTACTACTACTACTACTACTACTACTACTACTGATGTTGCTCTGCTGCTACTTCTACTGCTAATGCTGCTGTTCTGCTGCTGCAGCTACTACTATTACTACTGCTGCTGCTGCAGCTTCTACTACTGCTGCTGCTGCTACTAATACTACTACTACTACTGCTGTTGCTACTACTAGTCTACTACTGCTACTATTTCTACTACTACAAATATTATTATTAGTTGTAGTAATGGTATTAGTAGCAGTAGTAGTAGCAGTTCTAAAAGTAGTAGTAGTAGCAGTAGTAGTGTAGTAGCAGGAGCAGTTGTCTAAAGTATAGTATTAGCATCAACGTAAGCCGTAGTAGTAGTAGTAATTGTTTTGGTATTTATATGCACTCGTTCTTCATCGTATTACGCTCCTAAAGTCTGGCAATAGTGTTACGCTGAAGAACTCATGCATATATCCCCATACATATCTAATAACCTATAATTATTCAAAAAAATATATCACTTTTAAGTTAGAGAGATGTCTCTTTAACTTCAGGATGTATCTCTTTTTAACGAGATATCTCTGTTCTTTGAGAGATATCTGTTTTTAAGAGATATCTCTCGCTCTGATGACTTTTGTGTATTCGTGTCGATACGGAAGCTCATTCACCACTGTATTGGTAACAAATTGGCGAATACTATCCCACATATTGTAGGTTAAGCACATATGTCACCAGGGAAGCTATATTATTCAGGATACTTGTGATTGAAAAAAATCATTTTTCACCGTCTAGATGTAATATGCGTTGTTTTTAGTGTAGAACCATGCCTGTTACAAGAAAAAGGTTACCATGCTAAAGCACAATAAAATATAAGTTGTCTCACTTCGAGATGAAAATAAATCCTATATTCACGACAAACCAACAAATATCTTCTATAAATTGTTATTTAAATTATGTATTTATTTGTTTAAAAAGTGTCTCGTCA
>JAWPHD010014739.1:0-59381 GCA_037043455.1 Cyrtodaria siliqua | reverse complement strand
CCACAAACACACACAGAAACAAAGAACACATTTAAAGATGAATAAAAGGCCAAATAAGACATCACAAACAAAAAGGGTTGACAACAGGGAACAGTTAGTGGCAAAAAAGGCCGCTGGGGGTTTAAACCAGGTACTAGGGTGCACCAAACCTCACACTTACCCTACTGTCAATCAAATAAAGAAATCACCGCCATGAACTATTCTCTAACCAACAAGGCAGCATTAATAGGCAATATAAGTAAAATATAAAGATGCTCGTGTATATATAAATAAAAAACAACAAATAGCCTAGAAAGCCACAAAGAAAATACTCATTGACTTGGCAGAAGCCAGAGCAACAGGAGAATAAACCATTGAGGGAACGACAAGACAAGACTGCAGACAAACATCAAATGTCACCGTCCTTTTGGGATTTGCCCCTGCGAAATGGACCTCGGTCAACCATGCTTTAACCATGGTCAACCATTGTTAACCATGGTCTGTATACCTTGGTTTAACCATGGTTGACCATGGTTTGACATTTTTGTTAAATGGAACTACCATGGTCAACCATGGTGTTAATGTAACCATGGTCGACCAAGGTGACAAACCATTGTCGACCAAGGTGACAAACTATGGTCGACCAAGGTGACAAACCATGGTCGACCAAGGTCAAACCATGGTCGACCAAGATCAAACCATGGTCGACCAAGGTCAAACCATGGTTAAGAAAGGTCACCATGCTTATAAACCATGGTCGACCAGGATATAATAACTAAGCAAAAAAACAAGATTTTCTGATCTAATACAACACATCTAATACAACACGATTACTAGCACTAATATTGCACCATCTACTTCTTGCAGTTGTAACTTTTGCACAGAAGCAATTTTAGTGGTCAATTCCGTTTTTTAAGTGAACGCCCCAGTGAAAATGTACACTCAAATTTCAGCGAAATAACAGTGAAATTTACTGAATAAATTGGGCAAATTAACAGTGAAATAACAGTGAAATCTCGGGGAAATGTAACTGGAATTTTACTGAAATTGTAGTGAAATTTCACTGAAAGAATTGGGCAAAATAAAAGTGAGTTTCAGTGAAATCTTGTTGAAATTACAGCAGTATTGGTCAATTTTAATATCAATGAAATCTCAGTGAAATTTCACCAAGAATACAACAGTTCAAGAACAGTTCACAAATATATAACATTCAGTATACATCACTTAGAAGACCTGATCATACTTGGTGAAATGATGCATATGATACTGAAATCAAATAATAGCTGCAGTGCTGAACACCATTGTTCTATCAACAACAAAAAAACAAGATCAAATCCGCGAAAACATATGACAATAGGCATTTGGTTTTAAAATACTGTTTCCACTGTCTACATTTAGAAATGTCCTCTTTCAAATACAACTATTACATGTATAACATGCTTTGATACAATAATTAATGTAAGTATAGTCACAAAACACTTACTTTTAATCAATAAATGGTGCAAGGAAAAACTATAGTTGTTTTCAATCTCCTGTCAAAATTCAAAATTTATTTGCACTTTTGTCAGAATCACTTTGCATTTTATTTGCACGTTTGTCACAATCACACTCCTAAACCAATCAATTTATCTTCATATAAAACTTGCTACACATATCAAGGTAGCGGTCCTGTGGTGTATTTTGATATAAAACAACAAAATTTGCCAATTATACATTCAAAAAAACTTTAAAATTGAGTTTTTTTTCCAGGCTTTAATTATCTATATATATCATTTCCCCCGGGATCCCAGCTGCATTTTCAGTAGGGTGAGTTATATGATGTACTATGTGAGCATATATCTGTCTGTCTTCTGTCTAAATGAATAAATGTGTGTAGAGAGAGAGAGAGAGAGAGAGGGAGAGAGATAGAGAGAGAGAGATGTCATTGAAATTTCAGTCAATTAATTTTAGTGAAATTTCACTACTGTAAAAATTTCACTGAAATTTAATTGTAGCATTTCACTGAAATTTCACCAACATTTCACTGAAATTTGGTGTTTTTACTGAGATTTGTCAATATTTTCAAATTTCACTGAATTTTGGTGAAATTTCGGTTTTGGTGAAATTTCACTGCCTTTTTCACTGGGGTACATGCTGAATGACCATGGTTGACCATGGTCAACCATTGAATGACCATAGTCAACCAAGGTCCAACACTTTTTGACCATAGTCATGTCGTTAAACCATGGTTGACCATGGTCTTTTAGCATTTCAATGTTATCAAAAGCATGGTTGACCTTTGCCAACCATGGTTCAACCATGGTTGGCAGAGCTTGACCATGGTTGACCATGGTTGACCAGGGTCATGTTTTACAGGGGTAGGTAGACGTCAAATTAGGGTCCACAGCCTGTCCGGTCTTCGCACAATTAAAGAGGAAATCGATTCAATGGGACAACCTATGCTTAACGCTGTCTAGGACATTTACTAAATAAGTATACGTCATTTAACCATTAGGTTTATCATTAAAAAATAAACAGGACAACGTATCATTAAAGCTGTCTATGGCATTTATTAAATAAGTATATTGTCTTGTCGTACCTTAATGGTTTATTATCCTGTTGCTACGGTTTCTGATAAATCACTGAGTACTTGCTTCGTGACCCTTCAATTACTCCTAAATCACTTACCAGACACAACATTGTTTTTGAAGTTTGTTCTGCATGCATTAATATTCATTCTTACTGACGAACGGGGGACATACACGGTATTGACGAGCCAGTTCCCAGCATAAGTCCATTTCGATTTCACATTACAGGGGATCCCCTTCAATTCCCTTCAATTACTCCTAAATCACTTACCAGACACAAATCATTGTTTTTGAAGTTTGTTCTGCATGCATTAATCTTCATTCGTTCTTAAAAATATTGAACATTATACTCGACATCTTACCTAGAATCATCTTCAAGGTTTACCCTGCGTTTCTTTATCCCTTCAGTATATTATTAAAGTTGTACATGTTATATAAACAGTACGACTTCATTAGAGCTGCCTATGTTATGTAAACAGTGCGATATATTATTAAAATTGTACACGTTATATAAACAGTACGACTTCATTAATGCTGTCTATGTTATGTAAACAGTGCGATATATTATTAAAGTTGTACCTGTTATATAAATAGTACAACTTCAATAAGGCTGCCTTTGTTATGTAAACAATGTGATATATTATTAAAGTTGTACATGTTATATAAATAGTACAACTTCAATAAGGCTGTCTTTGTTATGTAAACAATGTGATATATTATTAAAGTTGTGTATGTTATATAAACAGTACGACTTCATTATGGCTATCTATTTTATATAAACAGTGCGATCTATTAGTAAAATTGTACATGTTATATAAACAGTACGACTTCATTAAGGCTGTCTATTTTATATAAACAGTGCGATCTATTAGTAAAATTGTACATGTTATATAAACAGTACGCGTTCAATAAGGCTGCATATGTTTTGTAAACAATGTGATATATTATTAAAGTTGTGTATGCTATATAAACAGTACGACTTCATTAAGGCTGTCTATTTTATATAAACAGTGCGATCTATTAGAAAAATTGTACATGTTATATAAACAGTACGACTTCAATAAGCATGCCTATTTTATGTAAACAGTGCGATATATTATCAACGTTGTACATGTTATATAAATTGTACGCCTTCAATAAGGCTGCCTATGGTATGTAATGTAAACAGTGTGATATATTATTAAAATTGTACCTGTTATATAAAAGTACAACTTCATTAAGGCTGCTTATGTTATGTAAACAATATATTATTAAAGTTGTCCATGTTGTATGACCAGTACGACTTCAATAAGGCTGCCTATGTTTTGTAAACAGTGTGATATATTATTAAAGTTGTACATGTTATATAAACAGTACGACTTCAATAAGGCTACCTATGTCATGTAAACAATGTGATATATTATTAAAATTATACATGTTATATAAAAAGTACGACTTCATTAGAGCTGCCTATGTTATGTAAACAGTGCGATATATTATTAAAGTTGTACACGTTATATAAACAGTACGACTTCATTAAGGCTGCCTATGTTATGTAAACAGTGCGATATATTATCAAAGTTGTACATGTTATATAAACAGTACGAATTCATTAAGGCTGCCTATGTTATGTAAACAGTGCGATATATTATTAAAGTTGTGCACGTTATATATACAGTACGACTTCATTAAGGCTGCCTATGTTATGTAAACCGTGCGATATATTATTAAAGTGGTACATGTTATATAAACAGTACGACTTCATTAAGGCTGCCTATGTTATGTAAATGATATATTATTAAAGTTGTACATGTTGTATAACCAGTACGACTTCAATAAGGCTGCCTATGTTATGTAAACAGTGTGATATATTATTAAAGTTGTACATGTTATATAAACAGTACGACTTCAATAAGGCTACCTATGTTATGTAAATAATGTGATATATTATTAAAACTGTACATGTTATATAAACAGTACGACTTCATTAGAGCTGCCTATGTTATGTAAACAGTGCGATATATTATTAAAGTTGTACACGTTATATAAACAGTATGACTTCATTAAGGCTGCCTATGTTATGTAAACAGTGCGATATATTATTAAAGTTGTACATGTTATATAAACAGTACGACTTCATTAAGGCTGCCTATGTTATGTAAACAGTGCGATATATTATTAATGTTGTACACGTTATATAAACAGTACGACTTCATTAAGGATGCCTATGTTATGTAAACAGTGCGATATATTATTAAAGTGGTACATGTTATATAAACAGTACGACTTCATTAAGGCTACCTATGTTATGTAAATGATATATTATTAAAGTTGTACATGTTGTATAACCAGTACGACTTCAATAAGGCTGCCTATGTTATGTAAACAGTGTGATATATTATTAAAGTTGTACATGTTATATAAACAGTACGACTTGAATAAGGCTACCTATGTTATGTAAATAATGTGATATATTATTAAAATTGTACATGTTATATAAACAGTACGACTTCATTAGAGCTGCCTATGTTATGTAAACAGTGCGATATATTATCAAAGTTGTACACGTTATATAAACAGTATGACTTCATTAAGGCTGCCTATGTTATGTGAACAGTGCGATATATTATTAAAGTTGTACATGTTATATAAACAGTACGACTTCATTAAGGCTGTCTATGTTATGTAAACAGTGCGATATATTATTAAAGTTGTACACGTTATATAAACAGTACCACTTCATTAAGGCTGTCTATTTTATATAAACAGTGCGATCTATTAGTAAAATTGTACATGTTATATAAACAGTACGCGTTCAATAAGGCTGCATATATTTTGTAAACAATGTGATATATTATTAAAGTTGTGTATGCTATATAAACAGTACGACTTCATTAAGGCTGCCTATGTTATGTAAACAATATATTATTAAAGTTGTCCATGTTGTATAACCAGTATGATTTCAATAAGGCTGCCTATGTTTTGTAAACAGTGTGATATATTATTAAAGTTGTACATGTTATATAAACAGTACGACTTCAATAAGGCTACCTATGTCATGTAAACAATGTGATATATTATTAAAATTATATACATGTTATATAAACAGTACGACTTCATTAGAGCTGCCTTTGTTATGTAAACAGTGCGATATATTATTAAAGTTGTACACGTTACATAAACAGTAAGACTTCATTAAGGCTGCCTATGTTATGTAAACATTGCGATATATTATCAAAGTTGTACATGTTATATAAACAGTACGAATTCATTAAGGCTGCCTATGTTATGTAAACAGTGCGATATATTATTAAAGTTGTGCACGTTATATAAACAGTACGACTTCATTAAGGCTGCCTATGTTATGTAAACCGTGCGATATATTATTAAAGTGGTACATGTTATATAAACAGTAAGACTTCATTAAGGCTACCTATGTTATGTAAATGATATATTATTAAAGTTGTACATGTTGTATAACCAGTATGACTTCAATAAGGCTGCCTATGTTATGTAAACAGTGTGATATATTATTAAAGTTGTACACGTTATATAAACAGTATGACTTCATTAAGGCTGCCTATGTTATGTAAACAGTGCGATATATTATTAAAGTTGTACATGTTATATAAACAGTACGACTTCATTAAGGCTGTCTATGTTATGTAAACAGTGCGATATATTATTAAAGTTGTACACGTTATATAAACAGTACCACTTCATTAAGGATGCCTATTTTATATAAACAATGCGATCTAATAGTAAAGTTGAACATGTTATATAACCAGTACGACTTCATTAAGGCTGTCTATTTTATATAAACAGTGCGATCTATTAGTAAAATTGTACATGTTATATAAACAGTACGCGTTCATTAAGGCTGCATATATTTTGTAAACAATGTGATATATTATTAAAATTGTGTATACTATATAAACAGTACGACTTCATTAAGGCTGTCTATTTTATATAAACAGTGCGATCTATTAGAAAAATTGTACATGTTATATAAACAGTACGACTTCAATAAGCATGCCTATGTTATGTAAACAGTGCGATATATTATCAACGTTGTACATGTTATATAAATTGTACGCCTTCAATAAGGCTGCCTGTGGTATGTATTGTAAACAGTGTGATATATTATCAAAATTGTACCTGTTATATAAAAGTACGACTTCATTAAGGCCGCCTATGTTATGTAAACAATATATTATTAAAGTTGTCCATGTTGTATAACCAGTACGATTTCAATAAGGCTGCCTATGTTTTGTAAACAGTGTGATATATTATTAAAGTTGTACATGTTATATAAACAGTACGACTTCAATAAGGCTACCTATGTCATGTAAACAATGTGATATATTATAAAAATTATACATGTTATATCAACAGTACGACTTCATTAGAGCTGCCTATGTTATGTAAACAGTGCGATATATTATTAAAGTTGTACACGTTATATAAACAGTATGACTTCATTAAGGCTGCCTATGTTATGTAAACAGTGCGATATATTATTAAAGTTGTACATGTTATATACACAGTACGACTTCATTAAGGCTGCCTATGTTATGTAAACAGTGCGATATATTATTAAAGTTGTACACGTTATATAAACAGTACGACTTCATTAAGGATGCCTATGTTATGTAAACAGTGCGATATATTATTAAAGTGGTACATGTTATATAAACAGTAAGACTTCATTAAGGCTACCTATGGTATGTAAATGATATATTATTAAAGTTGTACATGTTATATAAACAGTACGACTTCAATAAGGCTGCCTATGTTATTTAAACAGTGTGATATATTATTAAAGTTGTACTTGTTATATAAACAGTACGACTTCAATAAGGCTACCCATGTTATGTAAATAATGTGATATAATATTAAAATTGTACATGTTATATAAACAGTACGACTTCATTAGAGCTGCCTATGTTATGTAAACAGTGCGATATATTATTAAAGTTGTACACGTTATATAAACAGTATGACTTCATTAAGGCTGCCTATGTTATGTAAACAGTGCGATATATTATTAAAGTTGTACATGTTATATAAACAGTACGACTTCATTAAGGCTGCCTATGTTATGTAAACAGTGCGATATATTATTAAAGTTGTACACGTTATATAAACAGTACGACTTCATTAAGGATGCCTATGTTATGTAAACAGTGCGATATATTATTAAAGTTGTACATGTTATATAAACAGTACGACTTCATTAAGGCTGCCTATGTTATGTAAACAGTGCAATATATTATTAAAGTTGTACACGTTATATAAACAGTACGACTTCATTAAGGATGCCTATGTTATGTAAACAGTGCGATATATTATTAAAGTTGTACATGTTGTATAACCAGTACAACTTCAATAAGGCTGCCTTTGTTATGTAAACAGTGTGATATATTATTAAAGTTGTACATGTTATATAAACAGTACGACTTCAATAAGGCTACCTATGATATGTAAACAATGTGATATATTATTAAAAGTGTGCATGTTATATAAACAGTACGACTTCATTAGAGCTGCCTATGTTATGTAAACAGTGCGATATATTATTAAAGTTGCACACGTTATATAAACAGTACGACTTCATTAAGGCTGCCTATGTTATGTAAACAGTGCTATATATTATTAAAGTTGTACACGTTATATAAACAGTATGACTTCAATAAGGCTGCCTATGTTATGTAAACAGTGCGATATATTAATAAAGTTGTACATGTTATATAAACAGTACGACTTCATTAAGGCTGCCTATGTTATGTAAACAGTGCGATATATTATTAAAGTTGTACACGTTATATAAACAGTACGACTTCATTAAGGATGCCTCTGGTATGTAAACAGTGCGATATATTATTAAAATTGTACATGTTATATAAACAGTACGACTTCATTAAGGCTGCCTATGTTATGTAAATGATATATTATTGAAGTTGTACATGTTGTATAACCAGTACGACTTCAATAAGGCTGCCTATGTTATGTAAACAGTGTGATATATTATTAAAATTGTACATGTTATATAAACAGTACGACTTCAATAAGGCTACCTATGTTATATAAATAATGTGATATATTATTAAAATTGTACATGTTATCTAAACAGTACGACTTCATTTGAGCTGCCTATGTTATGTAAACAGTGCGATATATTATTAAAGTTGTACATGTTATATAAACAGTACGACTTCATTAACGATGCCTATGTTATGTAAACAGTGCGATATAATATTAAAGTTGTACTTGTTGTATAACCAGTACGACTTCAATAAGGCTGCTTATGTTATGTAAACAGTGTTATATATTATTAATGTTGTAAATGTTATATAAAAAGTACGACTTCAATAATGCTACCTATGTTATGTAAACAATGTGATATATTATTAAAAGTGTACATGTTATATAAACAGTACGACTTCATTAGAGCTGCCTATGTTATGTAAACAGTGCGATATATTATTAAAAGTGCACACGTTATATAAACAGTACGACTTCATTAAGGCTGCCTATGTTATGTAAACAGTGCTATATATTATTAAAGTTGTACACGTTATATAAACAGTACGACTTCATTAAGGCTGCCTATGTGATGTAAACAGTGCGATATATTATTAAAGATCTACATGTTATATAAACAGTACGACTTCATTAAGGCTGCCTATGTCATGTAAACAGTGTGATATATTATTAAAGTTGTACACGTTATATAAACAGTACGACTTCAATAAGGCTACCTAAGTTATGTAAACAGTGTGATATATTATTAACATTGTACATGATATATAAACAGTACGACTTCATTAGAGCTGCCTATGTTATGTAATATATATTAAAGTTGTACATGTTATATAAATAATACAACTTTAATAAGGCTGTCTTTGTTATGTAAACAAGGTGATCTATTATTAGAGTTGTGTATGTTATATAAACAGTACGACTTCATTAAGGCCGTCTATTTTATATAAACAGTGCGATCTATTAGTAAAATTGTACATGTTATATAAACAGTACGACTTCAATAAGGCTGTCTATTTTATATAAACAGTGCGATCTATTAGTAAAAGTAAGCATGTTATATAAACAGTACGACTTCATTAAGGCTGTCTTTGTTATGTAAACAATATATTATTAAAGTTGTACATGTTGTATAACCAGTACGACTTCAGTAAGGCTGCCTATATTATGTAAACAGTGTGATATATTATTAAAGTTGTACATGTTATATAAACAGGACGACTTCAATAAGGCTACCTATGTTATGTAAACATTGCGATATATTATTAAAGTTGTACATGTTATATAAACAGTACGACTTCATTAAGGCTGCCTATGTTATGTAAACAGTGCGATATATTATTAAAGTTGTACACGTTATATAAACAGTACGACTTCATTAAGGATGCCTATGGTATGTAATCAGTGCGATATATTATTAAAGTTGTACATGTTATATAAACAGAACGACTTCATTATGGCTGCCTATGTTATGTTATTGATATATTATTAAAGTTGTACATGTTATATAAACAGAACGACTTCATTATGGCTGCCTATGTTATGTTAATGATATATTATTGAAGTTGTACATGTTATATAAACAGTACGACTTTAATAAGGCTTCCTATGTTGTGTAAAAAGTGTGATATATTATTAAAGTTGTACATGTTATATAAACAGTACGACTTCAATACGGCTACCTATGTTATGTAAACAGTGTGATATATTATAAACATTGTACATGTTATATAAACAGTACGACTTCATTAGAGCTGCCTATGTTATGTAAACAGCGCGATATATTATTAAAGTTGCACACATTGTATAAACAGTACGACTTCATTAAGGCTGCCTATGTTATGTAAACAGTGCGATATATTATTAAAGTTGTACACGTTATATAAACAGTACGACTTCATTAAAGCTGCCTATGTTATGTAAACAGTGCGATATATTATTAATGTTCTACATGTTATATAAACAGTGCGACTTCATTAAGGCTGCCTATGTTATGTAAACAGTGCGATATATTATTAAAGTTGTACATGTTATATAAATGGTACAACTTCAATAAGGATGCCTATGTTATGTAATATATATTAAAGTTGTACATGTTATATAAATAATACAACTTTAATAAGGCTGTCTTTGTTATGTAAACAATGTGATATATTATTAGAGTTGTGTATGTTATATAAACAGTACGACTTCATTAAGGCTGTCTATTTTATATAAACAGTGCGATCTATTAGTAAAAGTGTGCATGTTATATAAACAGTACGACTTCATTAAGGCTGTCTATTTTATATAAACAGTGCGATCTATTAGTAAAGTTGAACATGTTGTATAACCAGTACGCATTCAATAAGGCTGCACATGTTATGTAAACAATGTGATATATTATTAAAGTTGTGATTGTTATATAAACAGTACGACTTCATTAAGGCTGTCTATTTTATATAAACAGTGCGATCTATTAGTAAAATTGTACATGTTATATAAACAGTACGACTTCATTAAGGCTGTCTATTTTAAATAAACAGTGCGATCTAATAGAAAAATTGTACATTTTATATAAACAGTACGACTTCATTAAGACTGCCTACGTTATGTAAACAGTGTGATATATTATTAAAGTTGTACATGCTATATAAACAGTACGACGTATCATTAAATTTGCACATGTTATATACACAGTACGTCATATGAAAGCAGATAGACTTATCATTTAAACTCTAATGTGCTCAAGCTACAAACAATAAATTAATCTCTTAAAGTGTTTTTTTCTGGACTTGACATGTTCATTTAAGTGGCTACTACAGCTGTAATACGTTGTAAAACTACTGATGTTTCAACTGCATCAATAATCTATGCAGTATGAATCTTAAGAAAGATTATGCCATCAAAAGAAATAAAGATTATTAATTACTGATCCTTTGCGATCATCAACCCCAGTCTTTGTGGCTTTAAAGTAGAATATCGCTTAAGCCGTTGCTAGGAGGCGTGAGAGGTGTTGCACTCGACATTTTGGCTCATGAACAGACTATAAAACCGAGTCAGCTACGCCTGTTTGTGTGGGATCCCATTTATTTATTTATTTACTAATTCATAAAGATGACTATGAAATGGGGAAAATGCAGTTGTTTCCGCATTTCTCGTTATTGTTGCAAAGCGTTCGACTAAATACAGTAGTTTACAGTTGATTCGTAATTGTTTCGTGATGCCGATTACGGTCATTTTCCGATCGTATTCGTTTACTATCGAAATTAATCCGCATATTTTTAAATTTTTCAAGTGACGCGCATTGCGCAAGTCCTGGACAATCGTAAATAAACAACGTAAACCGCCGTGAAATTTGAGTAGAATAAAAGGCAAGGCAGCCTTTTATTCAAGCGTTAACTTTGATCATAAATGCTAAAAGTACAGAGATATAAAAGTCCCACAGGCAAAGTAACATGCAAGGACCACAAAGGCATGCAGAGAAACAAACACTAATTACAAAGATGATTAAAAGGCAAGATATGACATCACAAACATAAAAGGATAGTCAATAGGGCTACCGCCTTGGAACGGTTAGTGGCAAAAAAAAACGCTGGAGAGTTTAAATTACAGAAAAGGACTATAGTTTGATTGCTTGAAAAATACTTAACGATTGCTCTGTGTCCCATTAATACAAACACTAAGAATTGCCAGCCTCTGTCACATTACAATAGCATAGCTCATACCATGAGGTTTAAGCATCTGTGCGAACGTATTTATTGACTACATAAACTGTAACAAACCTTTAAGCTGAAAATGAATAGTTGCAGCTTACACTAGAATTAACAATTAAATTGTAACATATGGCACAGATAACGAGTGAAGTCAATATAATCTATACTGAGCAAAATTAAATTAGCACATAAAATGTATATCAGTTCCATAGAGGAGATACAAAGCCATGAATGTTCGGGTTCATTTTTAAATGGCATAAATAATGCTACAAAATCACTTGTAAACAAATTCGGTGATTAAATTTAGCAAATATGTTGGGAACATACTTTTTTAGGTTATCGAAAATCTTTCTAATTTCAATGAAAAAGGAGATAATTTTAAAATTACGAAATTTGAAATATTTTTGTTTGAGAATAACAATATTTTGTGAATACATTTTAGCGGTTTTTAAAAATGAATGGGCAATTCTTGTCAAACATTAAAATGTTCAAGACAATTAACTTTGTATAACGTAATAAGCTGTTTTTAATATATGGGACGTAATTCTGATGCTTCGCATAGAAAATAACGAAATAAAATTTATTTTTAAAATTACATCCTTACCTTGAATTTCTGATAGCTTCAACACGTTTATCACTGCTTATATGATTATCTATGTCCCTAAAAATTGTTTTGCCCAGTATATTTACATGTAAATTGAAGGTTCGATGATCAATATGGTAGCTCCATGAGCAAATAGATACAAGATCCAGTAAAAGAAATTTTGAATGTAGCTTTACAAGTTTGTGCAATTCTTACAAAGGTACAGTGCTTGCGGTAGTAGCGAATCATCGGTAGTAGATGATCAGTTTATGTTTACATATCATTTATTCATCTCGTATGTATATGGGTTTTTTTGAAACTTTTCATATTTGAAGATTTTATTAGGGCAAAGATTCGGGTCATATTTCGTTGAGTAATTAGCCACTTAGTGTAGCACCTATCAAGAAAAATGATCCGTTACTGACTAAAGGATGCGTGTTTTTAAATGAAAAAAGCAATACAGGTAAAATGAAATAAAAAATGAACAGATGTTTGTTTAATACACTTTGGTATAAAATGCTCTTTTAGTGACATTGATTCCGTAAACAGGCAAAACGGCAGATTTTGAACAGTTAACTTACACAGGTATAAGGCATAGTTCATAATAATTTCGGTTAGCATATTGCTGAAAGAGCAGAATCTAGTAAGAAACTGTCTTGAAAGTTTCCTTTAATTTTAAATTTACGCTTTTAACCATAGTGATCCTTTACTACCCAATGCACTGTAATAGTCCCTACCTACTTTTAAAGAAACTAACCCGCCAAATAACGACAACATTACACTGCAAAACCGTGTATCAAAACTCTGTCCAGGTGATCAGGTGATAAAATAATGTATATGTGCCGATTAAAAGTAAAGGTTTATACACGGGTTCCAAAAATATCACTGATTAAATATGCGTAAAATGAATTACGAGTTTGTAACTCTTAATTCGACGCTTCAGGTTCGGGCTTTGACCTGGTTAAAATCGTTTATATTGTGTCTATAGAGTTTGGATTCTCAAAATATGTAATTTATATAATTGTATACCTCGTCGTAAGTATAGAAGCTTATATACATTTGTGTTATATCCTTTCCCTATCCACTTCAAGTATTCAAACGTATGGTTATATGTAATATTCTTATAATTTGCAAAAATGTATTTAAAACTCGTTTAGTAAATGTCTCTGTTCTGATTTCGTCCAATAGTTTCACCAACATGCATTAACTGTATGGGTTTAACCGGTAACTAGGCCACACTATCATTTAGTTGTTTAAAATTATCGCAGCATGCCGTGCTGTAAACAAGTCTCGGTCAATAAGCACGAGGCGTGATCTGAATCACTGAGAAGTTGTATATTTGTACGGGAGAATCACTGAGAAGTTGTATATTTACACGGGAGACTAACTTAGAGTAAAGGGCAAACACAGATTTGTAACGAATTATTTATCACAGGTGCGCTATTTCGCCGTCCTATTAAAATGTTATACAAAGCACGCTATACTCAATAGTGAAAAAATATATGCACATATAAACTAGATAGGAGTTTGTTCGTATCCTCCTTCTGCCCCCTTTCAGTGCTCAAACTTGTGCTTACTATTATGATAATTTGTTTCAGGATTGTGTTTAAAACAACGTTCTCTATTCTGATTGCGTTCAACAGTTTCGCCAACAATGCTTGCACTGAATCGTGTTAACCTGCAACTAGGCCACACGCATCATGTTGAATCTGTGATGATCTAGATAAATGCGAACTAATATAAATAATTCATCGCTGAATCTCTCTGGATCACGCCGAACTAGTTTTCTAATAACATTATACAAAAAGCAAATCACGGTTCGTAAAGAACATTATTGTAATATGTTTTTGATTTGCATCTGTGATATGGGGATACACACGCAAAGCTCCCAACAGTATCTGGTACGTGTTTACATAACTTATTTACATAAGGGCTTTCTTGGCGAAAATTTCTTTCCTCTCAAATTATATTTCTTTTTTTTTAAATTTTGAGGCAGTCTTTCGTATATAATTAAAATAATGAGTTAAAAAGAAGGCAACACGCATAGGCAATTGTTCCATATATAATAACCATTTGCATGTATTTTAACATGATATAAAATGATCCGATGTTATAAAAAGTATAATGTGCTTTTTGTTTTCGCTATCAATGAAAATACGTGTTTCGTTATTTTAAGCAAGACTCTACAATAAAGTATTTAAATGTTGTATTTGATCGGTCCGATACAAATGTCCCTTATCAAACTGCATGGTGTGTTCAGTTATATGTCCACGGTATGTAATGCAATGAGATATTTATATAGCTTGATATGGGATATAATTTATAATATAATATAATATAATCGATATAATATAATATTATAGGTTATTGCATTTGTATGGCTATATTACTTGGAACGAGTTGTTTTGGCAAAGGACGACGAGCTTGCGAGTCGTCCTGCGCCAAAACAACGAGTTCCAGGTAATATTTAGCCATACAAATTCAATAACCTTTTTATTGTATACTTTCATATTGTTTTTGATCAATGTTAATTGTATGACTATTACTTTTCATTGTATTTGTGTTATTTTTATAGCTTTTGATGGAATTCCTATCTTGCCATTCAGTTTCATTTTGTGTGGATGATTATTTTGCGCGAAAACGACGTCGACGTCGGATGACGTCATTAAAAACATCAAGCGATTTTCGGAAGTTTGTTTACCATTCGATAACGTTAAAAACAGTGGGTGAGTGACCATTTGAATTATTTTATCAATTTTTGCCATAAAAGGTTGTAAAAAAACACGTATTTTTTTGTTGACACTATAAGAAGGATTCCGTTATTTTTATTTGAAAGTAGTTCCTTATTTCTATTTCGCGGCTCTTAGCAAGCACGAGCAAAAGTTCCCGTGCAATATCAATGCGTGCAATATCGTAGAATATTGCACGCTTAGCTCAATGCAAACTAAACGGGACAATATGAAAGTATACAATAAAATATAATATAATATAATACGATATATTATTAATTAACTAAACTTTAATAGCCGTGTTTTATTAGAAACGCTACATACAATACGACGCAAGCTCGGCCAATATTGCAGGAAGTCGGCCAATATGGAAAAAACAAGGCAATATGAAGAAACTCGCCAATATGAGATTTAAGTGACGTCATTCACATTAAGTAACATCATTCGCGCTCGCTTTTTGACCTATAAATGAAATTAACGCATCTATAAATAAACGCAAATTATGTCAACTTGAAATAATTCGATTAAGAACAAATTATACTGTAGTGGAAGTTGTCTTTAATTATTATATTATATTATATTATATTATATTATATTTATATTATATTATATTATATTATATTATATTATATTATATTATATTATATTATATTAAATTATATTAGGATGTTTTTTATTAAGTGGTTTAATATTATCCGAGTTATTGGTCCTCGGACTGTCATATTGGCTCGCGACCTTCGGCCTTGGGCCAATATGAAAGTCATTGGACCAATAACTGGACCAATATGAAACCACTTAATAAATAACATCCTAATATAATATAATATTATATAATATAATATAATATAATAATAATATAATATTATACGATATAATATAATATGATATAATATAATATAATACGATATAATATACTACAAATATAATATAATATAATATAATATAATATAATATAATATACTACAAATATAATATAATATAATATAATATAATATAATATAATAATAATATAATATTATACGATATAATATAGTATGATATAATATAATATATTATTATATAACCTATAAATAGACGCGTTTTCATTGGCTAAAAAGCAATTTTTTAGAAAAAATATCTAGCGATATTGACCTGTTTTTTTGATATTGACCTGTTTTTTTGATATTGACCTGTTTTATATAATTGTTTTTTTGATATTGACCTGTTTTATATAATTGTAAATTGAGGGTTATATAATAAAACAGTTATGGACTTTTCAGCTGTTATACATGATGTTGATATGTACCAAAAAATCATTATTGACCTCGGCTATCGCCTCGGTCAATAATGATTTTTTTGGTGCATATCACATCATGTATAACAGCTGAAAAGTCCATAATTGTATAATACGATATAATATAATACAAACATAATATAATATAATATAATATAATATAATATAATATAATATAATATAATAAATATAATATAATATAATATAATATAATATAATATAATATATATAATATAATATAATATAATATAATATAATATATAATTTAATCAATATAATACAATACAATACAAAATACAATACAATAAAATACAATACAATACAACACACTACAATACAATACAATACAATATAATATATAAATGTTTGTCTCTTAAATGTATAGCCGTGCTGCAGTCTCACAGTTATCATTTTGCCCGTCGTCCGTCTTTAGCCCGCGCGTTAGCAAATTATTGTTTAAACAATAACTAATAAACGGTATATGTATACCAAAAGTGCATTGAAGGTCTGTCTCAATAATATTATGGACGAGTTTGACAATGAACAAAATCTTACGGAGTTATAACCGTTGACTATGTCAAAATAACTACTTTAAATGAGCTGCGTGAAATTGGCTCAACATACGACATACGACATTCAAAAACATGCTTCAAAGTGAATGTCGTTCAACGCGACATAAACATTCGACATACAATGATTCGACATACGACATTCGACATACGGCATTCGAAAACATGCTTCAAAGTGAATGTCATTTCACGCGACAAACAACATTCGACATACAACATTCGACTTACGACATTGAAAACAACATTCAAGGTGAATGTCGCTTCACGCGACATACAACATTCGACATGAAGCATTATTTATTAATATTAATGATATCTAATCTCTGGACTATCAGGTGTGCTCATTGGACGTCCCTGAGGTCAAAGATGGCCGCGCCCCCGGGGTTCAAAATTTGTATGTAGAGATTTTTAATGTTTTTACCTACACTTACATAAGGAAACAATGAAATATCTTCAATCAGCATTTGCGAAATGACACTTTTTTCACCATTGCGAAGATCCTCGGGTGACGGATTCGGACCGACTTGTTTAAAATACGGCAGTTATTGCATAAAAGACGTCGAAATATATTTTCCTCAATATGTAATGTGGATGCTCTACAAGTAAAATGTCTCTTATATCAAGGGGTAGACTGGTTGTCGTCTTAGTGGTTATAGTTTATTTATTGAACCACTGATGTTTGAAGACAATAATTCAAAGGGACCTTAATGCATACTATTTTATTTCATAAAAGCTTGATTTCTCTTAAATATTATATATTAATGAAGGAAAGAAGGGAGGGAGGGAGGGAGGGAGGAAGAACGATAGAAACAAAATAATGAATAAATATATGAATACAACTAAAGGTACTTACTATTTGTGTACTGAGATAAGTTCCCTTTGGTGTAAATGTTACATGCATGAGTTCCTGTCAAGTTCAATGGCCAACACGTTATCACAAAAGTACACTTTTAAAACAATTGTCATGCCAAGTGCAATGCCCACCACCTTGTAAAAGATAGTGCAATTGTAAATAAGATTTTATGTCAAGTGACCAAAAGTGTCCAAAACATCCACGAGAAACGCCAAATATCAGATGTCAAACATACAGCCTTCACTGAAGCTTGGTTTCAGAAAAACTTCAATACATCACCTTATTTTATTTGAATTACATCTCAGAATTTCACAAAACGTACATCTGATTCATTGATTTCACAGCGTTTGACAACTGGCCGAGTAATCCTTAAGCAATTTACACGCGTAAGCATGCAACAACTCCTGTGTAAATAAACACATTATTTATATTATACGTGCAAGATAAATACGTTTCGGTAACGTTTTATTTAAACAGTTTCTGTGTTTAAATCATGCATTCATTCACATAAAAATCAAAATCAGGAACTTAATTTATTTTATCCTCCAAATCAGTCATGCACTTTTTTGTCGTATAATGATAAAATCCAATACTGAAGACAATATTGTTGCAGCATTACCAAATATCCATTTACAGATATAAATCTCTAGACTCTGAGGTTTTTATGTGTGCAAGCTCTCACCAAACTAATCTCACATTCATTTTAATGCGTTCATTGCAATCTAAGAGATTATGCCCATGACATCAGAGGGGAATACGCACTCCCTTAATGGCTTCATGAGGAAATTGTTCAATATATCACATCTCTATACGCGCTATAGGCGCTTGCTTGAAAAAAAAAGAATAGCTCGAGAATGACAAATAAACGGAGAAGATATAGGGACAATTTATGATTGCATATCGGTGTTTTGACGATGTCCGGAGATCTAGCGGAAAGCTGGTAAGTTACAACATATTTATGATTGCATATCGGTGTTTTGACGATGTCCGGAGATCTAGTGGAAAGCTGGTAAGTAACCACACATTTATGATTGCATATCGTTTGTTTGGCGACGTCCGCAGATATTGGGAAAGATTGTAATTTCTTGCATACCGGAAAAGGATATCCGTTATTTTACAGGGGGTAGATATTTCCATCTCACCCTAGGGTCGAAATTAAATTCACGCGCAACAATAATGACGTCAATAACGTGAACAGGCGCATGATGTCATTGTGTTAAAAATCATTAAAACGTTAGTTATTGCATGGCGACGTCAACGCACAAAATGTCAGTGATATGCAAGAAAAATTATCCATAATGACTTTATCAATGTGAGATAGGTAAATCTCAACCTCGGAATCAGAATTGCAACCAGGAACTCGGCAGAGCCTCGTCTGACTCTCGGGTGAGATTTCCCTATCACACATGGATATTCATGATGGATTCTTATAATACCAACAACAGACTTAAGGTTGCATATCGGTGCTATAGTGGTGTCTGTAGATATTGTGAAGGTGGTCATATAATAACAACAGAACATGATATAAATGTATGTGTATCCTGAGGTGTATAGTTCCGCCACCTATTAGGACACATTATAGACTTGAATTATGATAGCGACTTTTTTAAGAACGGGAAAAACAACGCATTGCGCGTTAAATGAATGTATTTGTGTTTAACGGCTCATACACGCATTGCATATGTTAGCAGCCCCAGAGATAGGGAAAGAATATGCAAGAACCCTGTCTTTTCTACCGATTTTGATCATAACCTGTGAACATGTTAAATAATATTGTTCCGTGTGACATCTCCAAACCCAGGATCTGACAGTCACTATTGCCGACAGGAAACAGTAATGTTTGTCTGTATCAAAAGCTATCCATAATCCATAATTCATAAACGTTCAGCTGATGAAACTTGCAACGGTCAATACAATAACATCTGCGTCAACCGTCCTAAACATCACTGTTTTATTGTTTAGCTTCTCTAGTAGTAGTCGTGTGTCTGCCTGCATTTTCATGTGTGCTTGTCAATATATTTTTTACATCCTCTGGTGATATAACAAACAGGACATTAGTCGAAACTACCTTAAATAAAACCAAGTCTGCTGCTTTTATTTCTTGTTTGTGTTTGTTGCTTCCAAGGGATTCCCTTTTCAGTATTTATTGACATTCACAATAGCGTTTGTTTAGTGCTGTGTGGCGGTCGTAAAATGGCTGTACCGACTAAAAATCAATAGTGTTATTACTTACTGGTCCTTTGGGATCACCAAGCCCAGTCTTTGTGGATTTAAGGTAGAATATCGCTTAAGCCGGTGCTAGGAGACGTGGAAGGTGTTGCACATAACCCTCATGAACAGACTCAATAAAACCGAATCTGCTATTTGTATCTCTTGTTTGTGTTTGCTGCTTCCAAGGGATCCACTTTTCAGTATTTATTTAAGCACGGACAAATAAGTCCTAGTTCCCTGACACGCTGGTATCTGACAGGTTGATATCTGACTATGTCTTCCCGCCGCGATGCAGAACACCTAGTTCGGTATCAGGCTGTGAATTGTTAGGAGCAGGCTTGTTGCTTGCTCTGGCTTCTGCCAAGTCATTGAGTACTTGAGTTGTGGCTTTTGGGGCATTTTTGTATGCCATATATACATGATCATCTATGTGTTATACGTATATTGCCTATTAATGCTGCCTTGTTTGTAAGATAATATAACCTAGCGGGGATATCTTTATTTACACTGTCCCGTTCTATTGGAGTGACAATAGGGTAAGAGTAAGGTTTAGTGCACCCTAGAACCTGGTTTAAACCCACAGCGGCCATTTTATTCCACTGTCCGTTTCAATGCGATAGCCGTATTGTCAACCCGTTTATGTTTATGATGTCGTATCTTGCTTATTAAGAAGGACCAGACGAGGGTACAGCTGTGGACAACTCTTCACGAGGCATCAACGACTTGCCTATAATTGCTGTTTACTTGTTTGTTTATGTGAATGTTGTTTTACGCCATTTACAACACATGTAATGCTATATATGACGGTCAAATATTTGTGGTGGAGGCAGAACACCCATTTTTCCTGGGTGGAACCAGACTGTATATCTCCCGCCATCCGTAAGAATCGACACTTCCTCACTTACAAGTCGAGTTCCCAGTGGGATTCGAACTTTGGATGTCGAGTAGAAAGGCGATGCAGCTTACGTTGCAAATGTATTATACTGTGATAAAGTGTATCCTAGTATGAAAATGGGACTGCGGGAGACAATGATTATATTTATTACTTCGGTGTGTAATAACATTTCAAATTAATGATGTTTACTCCTGTTCTACTTTCAGTCCGACAAACACTGAATTACATTCTAACAGAGACTTTTTACTAAAGGATGCTAATCATAATTTTTTAAAAACTCGCGGCGTCCTGTTACATTTTTCTGCATCAAATGCATTTGTTCAATCGTTAATATTAATTATAAGAATAGCGTAAAGTAACGTTTTTGCCTGCTCATTATATTGCTACAGTAATATATTTAAAAGATGCATAAAAAGAAAACTCAAAATTGTATTTAATTATATGCAAGCAGGTTTAAAGTCAAAATGATACTGATTAAATACATGTAAATTTCAGCATTATTAACAGTAAGTAGACATTACGTACACAAACTCATCAAGCGCTAAATAAACAAGTCTAGATATGGTTGAGGCGGAATATTAGTTTCATATTGATAACATATAGTATTACACCAGGCAATGTTAATTTACACGTCCGACAAGATACACTATATATTTCTGTATACATCTTGTGTTGCATTCAAATATGTTAAGTTATTTTGCCTCATAAAAAATGGTGGTTTGTATACTATTTTCTCAGGAAGCGTTATAGCTCAGTGGATAGAGCACCTGACTTGAAAGCAGAAGGTCGTATGTTCGAGTTCAGGTTCGATGTGCACTGGTCGATGTCTATACAATAAATGATGTCCTGCGTTATATTTGCTTACTTAAATTTCTTCTGCCATATTTTGTTTCATGTGCATATTTATGTTTATTTAAATCCAAATCAATACACAACAATAGATATTTACAATTCACACATTGCAATATCTGTGAAGAGCGAGAATTAGATTTTATTTGATGACGTAGACAACTTTAAACAGGTAAATTAATCCACAGGTAAATGTATTTATCAATTATCTGGCAATAGTTGTGCAGCTATACAACCCAGATTTACCTCATTTCCCCCGTACAGTCACGCAGTGGTAAAAGTAGTATCTACGTCATGCAAATAATACTTATTTTACATACAACTTTGTAGCGGTTTTCAATATATGGTTCTCTCCGGGACTATCAAGAAATGTTCATATGATGTGTAAGAGTTAAATTTGTTAATTGATAATATAAATAGTACCAGTAACTCATTTGCATAACATTAAAATGGTATTGCTTGGAAACTCTCCCTTACATCGTTCATAAATTACTATGTAATATTCTGGCGAATTAAACATCAGAAAAACGATTTCAATAAAATATGACTGGGTGGGGTATCATGCTATGTGTTAATGGAGTGGTATTCCAGGATGGCGGCCTGGGTGGGGTATCATGCTATGTGTTAATGGAGTGGTATTCCAGGATGGCGGCCTGGGTGGGGTATCATGCTATGTGTCAATGGAGTGGTATTGCAGGATGGCGGCCTGGGTGGGGTATCATGCTATGTGTCAATGTAGTGGTATTCCAGGATGGCGGCCTGGGTGGGGTATCATGCTGTTTGTCAATGGTGTGGTATTCCAGGATGGCTGCCTGGGTGGGGTATCATGCAATGTGTTAATGGAGTGGTATTCTAGGATGGCGGCCTGGGTCGGGTATCATGCTATGTGTCAATGGAGTGGTATTGCAGGATGGCGGCCTGGGTGGGGTATCATGCTATGTGTCAATGTAGTGGTATTGCAGGATGGCGGCCTAGGTGGGATATCATGCTATGTGGCAATGTAGTGGTATTCCAGGTTGGCGGCCTGGGTGGGGTATCATGCTATGTGTCAATGGAGTGGTATTCCAGGATGGCGGCCTGGGTGGGGTATCATGCTATGTGTCAATGGAGTGGTATTCCAGGATGGCGGCCTGGGTGGGGTATCATGCTATGTGTCAAGGGAGTGGTATTCCAGGATGGCGGCCTGGGTGGGGTATCACGCTATGTGTCAATGGAGTGGTATTCCAGGATGGCGGCCTGGGTGGGGTATCACGCTATGTGTCAATGGAGTGGTATTCCAGGATGGCGGCCTGGGTGGGGTATCATGCTATGTGTCAATGGAGTGGTATTCCAGGATGGCGGCCTGGGTGGGGTATCATGCTATGTGTCAATGGAGTGGTATTCCAGGATGGCGGCCTGGGTGGGGCACCATGCTATGTGTCAATGGAGTGGTATTCGAGGATGGCGGCCTGGGTGGGGCATCATGCTATGTGTAATGGAGTGGTATTCCAGGATGGCGGCCTGGGTGGGGGTATCATGCTATGTGTCAATGGATTGGTATTCCAGGATGGCGGCCTGGGTGGGGCATCATGCTATGTGTCAATGGAGTGGTATTCCAGGATGGCGGCCTGGGTGGGGTATCATGCTATGTGTAATGGAGTGGTATTGCAGGATGGCGGCCTGGGTGGGGTATCATGCTATGTGTTAATGGAGTGGTATTCCAGGATGGCGGCCTGGGTGGGGTATCATGCTATGTGTTAATGGAGTGGTATTCCAGGATGGCGGCCTGGGTGGGGTATCATGCTATGTGTCAATGGAGTGGTATTGCAGGATGGCGGCCTGGGTGGGGGTATCATGCTATGTGTTAATGGAGTGGTATTCCAGGATGGCGGCCTGGGTGGGGTATCATGCTATGTGTTAATGGAGTGGTATTCCAGGATGGCGGCCTGGGTGGGGTATCATGCTATGTGTCAATGGAGTGGTATTCCAGGATGGCGGCATAATAAAGTGGAGCTTGAGCTCAATTCTACAAGTACAAAAAAAGGTAAAACCTAGACGTGCATTAACATTTTCATTATCTCTTGTAAAAAATTTGTTTCTTTACGGAAGCTGGTGTTTGTTTCCCTGCCAAGCACTTGTATGGCATGCAATACTACCGCTAGCCGTGTCACTTCACCACATGCACAGCAAAATTAACGTAAGCATCTAAACTGTAGTGGCTAACGGGTAGGTTCCTGTTTTATTGAGTGTGAAGTATTCCTGTTTAATACTGCGGCACAATTGGTCAGGAGTGGCTTATAATGAGTAATTAATTACCATACAATAGACTATAAGTGTGTAAGTGTTAAAATACTTATATATTTCCTGTTGCACTAAAATAAATGAACGATGTTTTTTCCCGTTTCAGTGTTCCTTCATACTTTTGATTGGCCACCAGATTGAATCACCCGGATGAAAACAAAGCACTCATGTCGTGTGGAGATTATTTAAAGCCAAAGAAACTTCGTCGGAGCAGGTATTCCCTATCTTTACAGTCTTCATTAACGTATCACGTATATGTCAGTTATAATAATTATGACGCACGTACTTCGAACTATTACGTGTGCGCTGGTGTTTGTGAGAGGGTCAGTCTGTGAGGAGCCAAGGTGCCCTGGATACAACAATGACGTCATAAGAGAGCTGCAGAGGATCGGATCGGACATGGGATTTATTAGGCAAGGAGTTGAGAGGATAGGAGAAACAATGAAGGAGGTTCAGTCAAACGGGTACGTTGATTTTTCACATTTGCCGAATTTTCTTAAAGTAGCTATCAGCCAACAACAGACAAATTTTGCAACACATGTACACGTTTCTAAGCCTATTGACAATATATATATTATACATGTATAATAAATAAAGAAAAGGGGATCCCTTGAAAGCAACAAACACAAACGAGCGATAAAAGTAGCAGACTCGGTTTTATTGAGTCTGTTCATGAGAGGTAATGTTAAGTGCAACACCTCTCATGCCTCCTAGCACCGGCTTAAGCGATATTCTACTTTAAAACCACACATATTGGGCTTGATGATCTCAAAGGACCAGTAAGTAATAACACTACTGATTTGTAGTCGGGGAAGCCAGCTAGTCTAACCAGCCAGGTCAAACCCCAAAATCTGGAGCATTTAATTAAGAGTTACCAACTCATAATTCATTTTACGTGTATTCAATCATGGATATTTTAAGAACCCATGAATAAACGTGAATAACCAATACTTTTAATAGGCACATATACATTACCATATGAAATGCATACCTGGATAGAGTTTAGATAAACACTTTTATAGTATTATTTGGCCGTTATTCGGCGGATTAGCTCCTTTAAAAGCCAATCTCTGGTTAATGCTTACCTTGTCCGACTTCATGTTAACTGGACACATGGCAATCTTGAAGTAAAATAACACCTTGTTTTATTAAGGTTTCGATCAGATGGTGTTTTAGGTTTTCGAATTATTCTCCACATGTAGGTTGTGTAACACAATGCATAAACTAATAAATAAGCTCCTCCGTAACCCTTTGTTTACACCGGGGACTTCAGTCGATTTATCGACTTAATTAAAGTCCCCGTTTACACTTAACGTTATGTCCCTGTCTTGCATTTTAAAGTATACACCGAATAGCCTTTTTACCGTTCCTAAAGCTACACAATCCCTATTTAATAACTTAAAGACACCACTGCGACACACTGCGACACACTGCGACAACACTGCGACACACTGCGACACACAGGTATTGAATGGTTTCTTTGCAGTAAAGGCGACTTGTGGTTTCATTGTTACGTCCATATCTGGCTTTATACATAAATCCGTACAAATCGATAAACCCCGCCCACCGTTGTCCATACCTGGCTTTATTGACACGATTTAGGAGTGGCTAATTAGGTTATCGCTCTGTTGAATTTGACTGCAATGCGGTATATAAAGACATCGACACTGCATTGAATGTTATCAAATAACTTACGCCTTCTTGTCTGTTTGCGTGTTTTTCTGTGTTTTGTGGTTGTCTTGTCCTCCTTGAATGCTACTTTCCCTGTCCGATCTTTTTATATTTCTTTTTACGGTGTGGGAGTGGAATAACCCCATTCTATATTTTCTATAATATGATATTAATAATAATATGCGCTCAAAACAAAAAAATGACTATGACCCAATTCCCACGGTTTCACGTGTTAAAGGATGTTAAAGCGACAGGCAAAATGCAATAATACTCGATATGTGAGTTATGTGATAAATATAATCTAACATTCGTTCTCATTCATTATTTAATTTATTAAACTCGTTAGCAAAAATTATATAATTTCTCTTAACACTCACCCATCTCATAGTAGTAACACGACAACAACACATACGTTATAAATGTATATTTATTATTTTTTGGTATAATCCATTGGACGACCGGCTGTGGTATAAGTCAATGGACGACCGACTGACTGACCTTATTAACATTAATTAATAACAAACACTTCACCTTCAACTTATAATACGATACATAAGAAACTACACCTATAAAATATAGCAATCTCTCATCACAGACTTGCGCCAGCCTATTATTGTCACATGACATATGCCAAACTGAACCCAGATCGCTTACGCGAACTATACAGTACATATAAAGCAAACACAATGCTTCCCGACTACTGAATACACAAAGGAGATACGATTTTATATCTACTATTTTAGCATACAACCAACCCAGTATTCTACTTAAGCAACTTTCAATGGTGATAAATTAAACATAAACTGTATTAAACAAATGTTATTATTTCTAAGATATAAAATGTCATCCTTACTGCACCAGCTCCACCAATAACGTCGTACTTTAAACAGAGCACTTTATACCGAGCCGTCTGCGAAAACCCCACGTATGGGAAACATGTATCCGATAACATTTTTATTCAAGGTATCACTCAGGATAAGATCTCGGACTTGACCTTTAACTATCAAAAGTACAAACATCAATATCCTGAAATGTCTTCAAATCCATAATATATAAGTTACTGCAACAAGATTCACTAAGAATCTAAAATTTGAACGTGTTAACTGGTCAGTCATCCAACGCTGAATGGAAAAAACTGGCGTTCTACACGCCACGTGCACTCTCAGTCACGTGCACTCCACTGAGAGTGCACCCACTAAGAGAATCACTCACATAAAGAGAAATTGTTTATCGTCTAATTCGCTTCTCTCAAGCTACAATAGTTTCATTTCTCTTAACACTCGCCCTTCTCATAGGAGTAACACGACAACAACACATACGTTATAAATGTTTATTTATTATTTTTTGGTATAAGCCATTGGACGACCGACTGAACTAAAAGAACGGGCTCAAAATTGTAACAACCAAATACTAGTATCTAAGTAACTGATATGAATTCAAATCTCCATTATTAAACATATAACATATGAGACATTTATAAACCAAGATATTGGTACAATATTCCACAGAATTTAAACATAATTTAAACATAAATACGTCCTATGTCTACCCGACACTGACATAATGTAATATATATAATAAAACAATTTCTGTTAAAAACCAAGGTATGGTACACTAGACCTTAGAATTTAAACCTCAATACGTCCTGTGTCTATCCGACACTGACTCCATGTAATTGATATAAAACAAGTTCTGTTTAAAACCTTAATATTACATATATGAATTCAAATCTCCATTATTAAACATATAACATATGATACATTTCTAAACCAAGATATTGGTACTATATTCCATAGAATTTAAACATAAATAAGTCCTGTGTCTACCCGACATCGACTCCATGTAATTGATATAAAACAATTTCTGTTTAAGCCCAAGGTATTGTTATAATTTAAACCTAAACACGTCCTGTGTTTATCCGATACTGACTCCATGATATAACACAAATTCTGTTTAAAACCAAGATATTGGTACACAAGTCCATAGAATTTAAACGTGTTTACGTCCTGTGTTTATCCGATACTGACTACCTGTAATTGATATAAAACAAGTTCTGTCTAAAACAAAATATTGGTACACTAGTCTAAAGAATTTAAACATAAATACGTCCCGTGTCTAACCGACTCTGACTCCGTGTAATTGATATAAAACAAGTTATGTTTCTTACTTTAGCTCTCATGTAAACATTTTTAAATTTCAAGTATCATAAGCACATTATACATTTCATGTGTCCGGGGACATGAATCCCATGAAAGAACTAACAATTGTAGCATTATTTTCTTGTAATAACATCTTTGTTTAATGTTCATGCTACAATTGTTAGTTCTTTCTTACAGTCTCAGGTTTTGCAGGAAAACAGAGTGGATACTTTTTATTTTTGCTGAGTATAGTAACCAACAAGCTGAAACCGATTCGTTGCAACATGGTATACGCCTATTTCCACCCATATACAAGGGAGCTAACATCACATGTTTTCACATAAATTATAACCCTCTGTGTAATTAGTAACCAACAAATCGATACCGAATCGTTGCAACATGGCATACGTCTATTTACCGTCCCTATATAGGGGAGGTAACATTTCAATATAACTTATGAATCACATACATTAGTTTCCTTGCATTTATACCAAACCCTACGTGCAGATACCCGCACATAGTAACCAACATGCCGATACCGGCTCATTGCACCTGGCATACGCCCTTTACCACCCCAAACAGGGTATATTATAGTTACATACTTTATACGCAAAACCAAATGACTTACGACTATATGTTCTTGTGTCCTATACAGGGGAGCTCGTATCAGCATTACATACTGTTGAATCAAACAGTCTAAATGCGTGCCCTCATGAAATCACTCGACAAGAAATTAAATGTTCCAAGTTTTTCCACGCATGTAGCAATCCGCATGTAGCAACAAGGTATACGGTTGAATATTACAGTCAAAATTCATGTCATAACATCACACGGAATGACACGCCAAGCAAGTGTTCCTCCTCTCAAAACGTATAACTTGTTTAAAGTTTTCTTACTTAAACCTTCATTGATAATTGTAACCGGCTGGTACTTCAGTCTTCATATGAAATCTGAATTTGCGTCACTGTTCTCTGCCAAAACATTCCTGTTCTGAAACGCAACATTGAAAGGAAATATCTGAAACAAATAGTATTCATTATGTATTGTGTATTAAACTACATACACACAAACTTACTTGCAATTATATACATTCACCATTTTTAAAATGATATCAATACAATTATTAGTATTATTTCTCACTGTGCCACATCACTACCCACGATGTCACTACCACCAGTGTCACTACCCGCATTGGCATTATATATACATAAATATATACATATACAAACATAACCAGTCATTTTAGACAATCTATATAAATTCCAGGTTCAAAACATTTTAATATATGTTTCATTGTATATGACCCCCTTTAAAACTGTCTGTTTCTACAAGTATCTCGCATTTAAAATACAACATGCCCCAGCATACATCATAAATACATTATTGCTTATCCCATTTTAACAAAATTAAATATTTCTTTATACATCTTTTATTTCACAAACATGCGTCACGAACACGTTGTACCTGGGCATTCGCCCGAGACGTCTATTTTCCCAGCAATTCTAATAGGTAGCGACCATTTACTACTTTAATACATCTACACATATCTAACCCTATGTGCAAATACGCGCACATAATAACCGATAAGCCGATACCGGCTATACGGCTATTTATCACCCCCTATACAGGGCAGCTAATAGCACTTTTATTTACATATGCATTTAACCCACATTTCTTTACACGGCTTACATGTCTACTAAAACATCACCCAACAAGCATCATCGACACGTTTCACAAGGCTTTTTTTTTTCTTTTATTATTATTATTATTATTATTATTATTATTGTTATTGTTATTATCATCATTATCACAAACATCAATATACTTGCATTTATACCTAACCCTATGTTCAGATACCCCCACATAGTTACCAACAAGCCGATACATCCTCGTTGCACCGGGCATACGCCCTTTATTACCACCCGAAACAGGGTATTATATTCATATACTAGTATGCAGATACCTGCATGTAATACCAAATGCCATACGGTCTGGTATAACCATATTAGGTAACATGGCATAAGCCATCAATGATTTCGGACAAACAGCCCACCACCCACACGGTATGTACACAAAAGTATAGGTTTATTGTGCCGGACATCGTATTGAGAGGTTCACACGGTATGTGGCGCCATTGAGATTAAATATTCCAGATATATCCCTATTTAGTCAACTTCAGTACTCTGCATACTAGACAAATATTGTGCATACTTTCTATCAGTATTTCTTTATACATGTACATCTTATATTTCAAATAAACCAATTTCCCAACATGTATCATGCACAAGATGTAACAGGGCATTCGCCCGAGACGTCCATCGACCCAGCAATTCTTAAAGGCAGCCACACCCGAGAGACGTCCATCGTCCCAGCAATTAAACAAGGCATCCACGCTCACCACTTATTAAGACAGCCCGCCCCCCATTCATTAAAACATAATAAGACTGAGTTATCTTTCTTTTCAGTGAAAACAAAAATATAACGCTTAACTGTGGAAACCAATCTTCGCTTCACTCATCCTGCATGTATATGGGGACTGAGGACCACAACCCCTCTTTCATTACCAAACTGGAGAATTTCACTACCAAACGAAAACTACTTATTTTTTGAATTCGTCTTTTTCTTTAATCGTTCCTCAATCGGAACACGAACCCAGAATCTCCGCGACCGTGTCAGATTTGTCGAGGACATTACTATTTCACATACTGTGCACCGATTATCTCATCACGGATTTCTGAAGATTATCGATATAACTCGTCATTATTTTGATTACAATGCCGTAGACACTTCACTGTCTATGCTGTACTATGCTACAGTGATATCCCTTTATGTAACAGCTCCCTTATACATAGCTGTATACTTGCATTGGTGATACAATGTAAATAAATAACGATAGTCTGTAAATAAAAACCAAATTACCAGAGTGTTGAAATATTTTGGAGTTATTGTAGGGGGTCTGACAAATTAAAATGCCATGTTACCATAACTTTAGCCATGCAAGCTAACGTGTGACAGCATACAATACTAACATTTTGTTGTAAACATTTTACAGAACAGAACAGAACATATATTTTATTTAATTTGTACATACGTACATCGTCATTTATACATACATAAATACAATTGTTCATAAACAAGTCACGTGATTCTACAAATGAATCATTTTATATCAATAGTTTGAATAATACATATATATAGCAAATAACTATTACATGAGGATGAATATACAAAAGATCTTTTATTATATATTCAGCAATGAATTTCTTACAGATAAAGCTTTACGTACATATTTTGCTAAATTAATAATAACATTATTATCTTGCGTCTGAAGTAATTCTATGAATTTAAACTTACTTGGTCTATTATATTAATATTTCTTAATATAAATTTTGCGTATTCCTGTATAACAAGTGCATTTCAAAATAAGTGATACTCGTCTTCCAAATCGCTGCTATTACAACATTGACAATATCTTTCATTTCTAGGTATACTATTTCTAATGTATCGACCAGTTTGTATTTTTAACGCATGTGCAGATATTCGGATTTTTGTTAAATATGGTCTTAAATTACATGGTAAAATATCAAGGTATGCTTCGTAATTAAAACTCATTTTACAATGATTATATAATTCAACTACACTACTTGATACTTTATCCACAAAGCATCCTTGTATGAAACAATCAACAACTCTTTGTCTAAATACGTTAATAAAGTAATTAAAGTCAACCGAAGTTGGATCATTCCAGACATTAGTAAAACCATATTCATTTAACATCTTTTCTATGTTTGATACCCAGTTTGTATAACCATTTTTACAATCATTTAATGATGAGATGTAAACATTTTTAAGTATTATGTTATCTGTTTTTAGTATTTTAAACCAATATTTAAATTGTTTTACATAACGTGTTATGAATAAAGGATATCTGCCTAATTCACCATAAACTCCTGCTGTACATGAGCTATTTCTCACCTTTAAAATGTGCTTACACAATTTTAGATGTAATCTCTCGATTTGCTTTGATTTTGTATATCCCCAAATTTCCGAAGAATAATTCAAAATTGAGTCAACAAAAGAGTCAAATAATTGACATAGTATTTTCGGTTTCAATCTTATCTTTTTACAATTATTTAAGAGTACATTCAGTGCTTTCAGAGCCTTTCCAATCAAATGTTCTTGGTTTAAGGCAAAATTAACCGTATAATTAAAAACTGTTCCTAAATAATTGAAATCATTTACTACTTCTATGTTTCCTCCAATATAATTCCAAGATTCATTATTCAATAGCCCGCCTCTTTTTCTAAAATCTATGACTTTTTTTTTCGCCGTGTTTACCTCTAAGCCCCATTTGTTACAATAATCATAAAGTAGATTAATATTTTGTTGCAATTATTCAGGTGATTTACCTAAAATGACCATATCATCCGCAAAGAAGAGTAAAATAAGTACTATATCATCAATTTGTAAACCTGTATTAATGTCATTTTGTAAATATAATTCTAGATCCACAATAAAGAGCGAGAATAATATTGGCGAATTTATCTCCCCTTGTCTCAACCCAATCGCATATTCAAAAAAGTCTGAGTACTGTTCACATTTCCTAACACATGATTTTACTTTTTCATACATATCTTTAAATATTCTTAACAATTTACCCTGAATTCCAACGTTGTAAAGTTTCATCCATAATGCATTTCTATAAATCGTATCAAAACATTTCTTCAAATCAACAAATACACAATATAATATTTTCTTATCATTAAGAAACCTTTGGACCGTTATTATTAAGACAAACAATGCATCAGTGGTTGAACGCCCTTTCCTAAATCCAAACTGCGCATCAGATATAACATGATTATTATCACAAAAAGTTACAATTCTCTTATTTAATACAGTTGTGAAAAGCTTAGATAAGCAGCTTACTATAGTGATGCCCCTGTAATTATTAACATTATTAAAATCCCCAGTTTTATGTAATGGAATAATTATACCTTCGGTCCATTCTTCTGGAAAATACCCAGAATCAAGTATAATATTAAACACACATGAGAAGATAAAATGCCAGTACTTTCAATTAAATATTCATTCATTATATAATCACTTCCTATACATTTTTCTCTGTTAAGATGTTTTACCGCATCTAAAATTTCTTGTACAGTTATGCGTGTATCTATTTCTTCAAAGGTGCAGCTTAAATTATTAAAATCATGATTATTACAAAATTCCTCTGCATCATCATTTTGACATTGAAAATTATTATTACCTAACTCCGAAAAATATTTCTTGAACTCATCAAGAGATATATCATTTACGAAACGTTTATTTTTTCTTTTGAAATATTTCCAAAATTCTTTTGGTTTGGCTTGCCTTAATTGTTCAATGTCAGACCTATTTCGTTTTTTACGACAAAGTAATTTACAATGTTTCTTCAATTTACAAAACTGTTCCCTACTATAGCTAGTCTTAAGCCGACTAAATACATGTAAAGCTTCTAAGTAACACCTTTTTGCCTGCTGGCATTCTAAATCAAACCATTCAGCCTGTTTCACAAACGGCTCATCAGAAAAACATGCTTTGCTATTTATTGTTTGCTTTTTTGAAAATAACGGATCTGCCACCTCGCGTATGATCCCTGTAAAATTATTGATCAAATTATTTACATCGTTTCTACAATTAGTTTCAGTATTGTAAAACGCATTATTAAACTGCGGAAGCTTTGCAATTAAACCAGCCCGAAATGCATTTTTGTATTCACTATCCTACCTAAACTTAACCCTGCGTTTTTCATCACTTTCCTCGACATCATAATTACAGTTCAGTGTGAATTGAGTCGGTGCATGGTCACTCCATTCATTGAATGAATGAACACAAAAATCATTTACTCGTGCTAAATCACATTCTTTCACCAGCAATAGGTCAATCACGGACGCACCGCGAGTACTTGCAAACGTATACATGCCACAATTATAGTCACTACCTATACGACCGTTAGCAATACGTAAACATGTTGCTTTGCATAAGTCTAATAACTTTATTCCAAAAGTATTACAAACATTATCAAATGAGGCCCGGCACATGGGTGCATCGGGAATGTAATCGTCTTCATCAATATAGTTATTATAATTATCACATATAACAAAATCATGTTTTGTTCCAACCCTGATATACCAATCAGATATAATGCACCTAAATTTTCAAAATAAATCTACAGATGCGATATTATAGGCTGGGGAATCTTCACACCAAATAGAAGCTCCGCATATATACACAGCTTTTTCAAAATTAAAATAATGTCTATCAAGTTTTAGCCATATAATGGTATCATGATGTGTTCTTATAATCTTAATAACCTGTTTAAATGTGTCTTTATAGTATAGTACTATGCCTCCACTGCTCCTCTTAGCGTTACGATTTTAAAATTTACGATAAAAGTTATGCGCGGTATAACCTAATAATTCAACATCACTATTCTTATTCGTCAAATATTCATACAAAAAAACAATATCATTTTCAGTTATTAATTTAGTAAAATCAGAAGAGTTTTTCTTAATGTTTGTCAGACCATTGACGTTCCAAGAAAGGATTTTCAATTCATCCTCCCCGTATCCCTATTTTCTCAAGTTCACTTGCTTTCCATCAACGTAAAGTCTATCATAGGATAGCCCACCCCTTTACCTTCACTTTTAGCTGCTTTCAGTTGTGGTAGGAGTTGTCTTCTCTTGTCAGTCACTTCTTTGGGATATTGTTCATGTATAAACTAGTCCTTGCCTTCAAGTGCCTTCCATTGTTTACGCACATTATCTCGTTCCTTGAAAAGAGTAAACGTTGCCACTATTTTTCTGCACTTGTTGCCAGACTGTGGTCAAATTCTATGCACTCGTTCGAACTGCATTCCATCTACTACATTCTGAGGGACAGACATTTCGTCGACAATGAATGTTCGTAATATGTTCTCCGTGACTGCCGGTACCTCAGATACGAGATTGTTCCTGACTGACTGAGATTGTAAATACACAATTTCGTTTCGCAATGCTTCTCGTTCTCGTTCCATATGTACCACTTTGTCATTTACCAGCCCTAGCGAAAAATCCGTACTCTATGCTTTCTCATCTACCTTTCTACACGTTCGTCCGTCCGTTTTACCTTCTCATGCACAAAATTCCATAGCTTTTTTTCATTTCTTGTTCAAAGTTGTCAACTTTTTTTTCCATGGTTTCTAAAGATTGCAGTCGTTTGTCCATGTCACTCATTTTATTGTCCATACCCTTCAAAAACGCCATTATATCAGAATTTGTTGGCCCATTGTCCGTTGATTGGGGTTGATCTTGATTCATGGTAGATTGGTGGGTGGGTTTTATTGAATGTTTTTTCTAGGTTTAAGCAATCATCATCATCGTCGTCGTCGTTAAATAACACTGCATGTGTCTCATTCAAAAGTTTACTAACACTTAACCCTGATGTCACCCCTGTTGGCGAGTCTCTCTCTTTTGTGTTTGTGATGTCTTATTTGGCCTTTTATTCATCTTGTTGTCAAGTTGTTCTTTGTTTCTCTGTGTTTTTGTCGTTGACTGTAGTCATTGAATGCTACTTTTCCTGTTGGATTTTTATATCTAATTTTTAGAGAGGGTATTCATCACCCTCAGGAGCCAACTAGGCCCCTTGCTGGCAAAAAGTGAGGACCCAGCTTACAGATCAGTAGCCCAGCTTATCGGATGTCAGTTTATTGTGTCATCTGCATACTTTCCCGCTTTACGTATACTGTCATTGTTTACCTTGTCGTCACTTTTCTTCCTCTTTCCTTTTTCTGTTCCTCCCATAAATTCGTTTTTCTCATAAGTCCATTGAATTAGCCTTTAAATGTCCACATATATGCATTACTAGCACTCCAATATTTGTATTATTTAAAGAAAATTATTCATATTGACGCGAGCTCAATAAAACACGACCGACACCTTCCAATCACGTGACCTTCTATAATACAATAATTCACAGCAACCATGAACAATATCTCCTCCTCCATTTTCCGAGTAAATATAAACATTTCGGTATATTCATCATGTTCAAAGCTTTTTGAAACCTGAAATAATGAAAATACATGAACGACTAATCATTCATGTAAAAAACTCAAATAATTAAATAAATATTTACACCTGTGCCAGCTAAACTACTGATCCTATAAATACCGTTTGTAAATTAACAATACTTATCTATATTGTTTTCTTTTCCATGTGTACGAGTGTGTCCGCTGATAGTTCTCTCGCTGTGTAACATAATACAACCCAGTATAAAATTTGAACGTATTAACAGGTCAGTCATCCAACACGCCATGTGCACTCCAGTAAGAGTGAATGAATGAATGAAAGTCTTTATTTATCGAGGGTGACCCAATTAGATTATACTAATCTTCCTTGGGGCCCTCTGTAACAAATACATGATACAAAATACAAGAAAGGCAAGATCAAGATACATAAGATATATGTAAACATAATAACATTGTTGGTGGTGGTAGTTTGAACGATATTTACACAATAATAAGATGAGATGATATCTATATCGAGTTTAATGTTGTTTTTCCTTTATCCATTTCATGCAGTTGTTTGTAAAACTTTTCATTGTTGCACACTTCTGAATGTGCTCTGGAATATTATTCCATAAAATGGTCCCGGAGTAAGACATGCTGCCCTTGAAAAGTTCCCGATTAGGCTTAGGAATACTAACATTAGTATCAGTTAGTGATCGAAGACTTCTGTCAGTTGAATTACGAGTAGTAAACATATCGGAAATATATGAAGGGGCAGTATTGTTCGAAACTCTATACATGAATTTGGCCTTTTGAAGTATAATTCGCTGATCAATTGTGAGGCAATTTAGTTGTTCCATAGCGGCTTGAAAAGTAATATACTGTTCACCTAAAATAACGTGACATGCCCCTTTTTTGCATTATTAAACGGCTGTTGATATTTTTTCGACTTGTGTTACCCCAGATTACATTACAAAAGTCTAGATGTGGCTGTATGTAAGCTTTATAGAAAATAATTAGATAATTCAAAGGAATAAAATATTTTATTCTTGACAGTAACCATACATTTCTGGCTACTTTTTTCTTAATAAACAATATGTGGTCATCCCATTTTAAATGTTCATTTATATTTACTCCTAAAATGTTATCACCGGTAGTAATCGGTTAATCAATGTCATTATAGCACAAAGAAAGTGATTTATTTTCTAATCTGTTACGTCGATGTGGTGTGGTTACAAAAAGGACTTTCGTTTTTGACGCATTTAATACCATACCGTTATGCAAGCACCAGACTTTCAAAATATCAAGAGCTTTCTGTAGATTTATTTCTATTATATCTTTGGATTCGTTTATTTCGTATATGGTAGTATCGTCTGCATACATATCTGTATTAGAAACAATGCCATTCAGTTCAAGGGGTAGGTCATTGATGAACACCAAAAACATTAAAGGTCCTAGTATGGACCCTTGAGGTACCCCACACGTTATTGTTTGTTCCTTAGAAAGAGCACCTTTCAAAGATACGACTTGATTCCTATCTGACAGGTAAGATTTGAACCATTGCAGTGTAAGCTCGCCACATTTATATAACTTTAATTTTTGAAGCAAAATGTTATGATCCACCAGATCGAATGCCTTCCGGAAATCTACCATTATAGCACCTGCAAATTGTCCTTCATTTAATGCCTTTAGCCATTTATCTATCATATAAACCAAAGCTGTTTCACAGCTATGTTCTTTCCTGAAACCACTGTCTGACTTACATAAAAGCTGATAGAATTGTAGAAAACTCATGAATGAATCATGTACATTTCTTTCAATTAATTTTGATATTGTAGGTAATACAGAGATAGGCCTATAATTGTTTACATCGTCAGACGGTCCGGCTTTAAATAACGGAAACACTTTCGCATGTTTCCAGGTGTTTGGGAATACACCTTGTTTAATACTACTATTAATTAAATGTGCAATACTGTTTGATATGCAATTAGCTGATAGTTTGAGAAGTTTTGGGCCAATTTGGTCAAGCCCAGTTGCTTTTGAAGAATCTAAGTTTACCAACATATTTAGCACCTGATCTTCGGTTATTAATGAGATATAGAAAAACATCTGCTCAGGGACCTTTTTGTTTACAAAATCGTTTATCAAATTGAAATCTGAGTTCGGAATTGGTTGTTTCAAATTTGCTGCTATGTTTATGAAAACATTATTAAACTCATCAGCCATTAAAGATGAATCGGTAATGTCTGTTCCATTAATATTTAATTGATTTATTGTGTTGGATTTACCCGAGGATTTGGAAGAGGCTCCTAACTCCTTAAAGATTTTCCATATAGATTTTGGGTCGGATTTTCCGTCCTCTATTTTTCTTTCGTATGACATTTTTTTAGATTCCTTTATTAGTTTAATCACTTTATTTCTAGATATTTTATAATTGTTCATATCATTTTGCATTTTATATTGACCTCTCTCTTTAATAGCGTCTAAAATATTAGGCGTAAGCCATTCAGGTTGGTGTATATGTTTTACTCGATGGTTTTTAATTGGCAAATGTTTATCTACTATATCTGAAAATTTATTAACCAAGTTTTCAAGAAATATATTTGCCTCCGAGATTGATCCAGTTTCCCAATCAACTAAATTTAGATCATGCAGAAAATTGATTTCATTAAATGTTTTAAAAGATCGGTACTCAATTGTCTGATGATCGTTTATCTTGGCGTAGCAATGAATTGTTCTTGTGCAGAAAATAGGATAGTGGTCACTTAAACCAATTTTTGGAATCTTAATATGTGAGATATTTTCTTCCGAATTTGTGTAAATGTGATCTATAAGTGTGCTTGAAGAAGACGATATTCGTGTGGGTTCATTAATTATCTGGACTAATCCCAACGATAAGATATAACTAGACCAATCATATTTTATTGGCATGTTTAATAAATCTCTATTTATGTCTCCTAATAATATGATTTCTTTTTCTTCTGATTGTTTCTTTTCTAAATGCTCTTCAAACAATTCTTTCCAGATAACTTTTGAATCAGGGTGCCTGTAGATAGACCCAATAAGAAAAGGTTTACCTTGCTTAGGTTTGTTTTCGAGCCAAATGCATTCAATTTTATTGTCTTCTAAGTCTACTCTCCTCATGCAATTTATCTCATTTTTTACATATACTATCAAACCACCACCACCATTATATAATCGATCCTTACGAAAAGGTATTTGATATCCACTGATATGAAAAGCTTCCGTTTTATGATCGTTTGTAAATTTGGTCTCACTCAATGCAAGAATGTGTACATTATTCATTTCGGATGTTAATAATAGTTTTATTTGGTCAATTTTTGAAGTAAGTCCTTGAATATTAAGATGACCAATATTTAAGCCTTTTTTAGGTAGTCCTAAGTTCATTACATTAGAACTGATAATGTTTTCTTGAACGTCATTGTCATCGTTTATATTATATATACATGTATTCATATTATCATTTAAACAGCTTTTACTCTGGGAAAATAAGTCACAGTTACAGTTAGTTCCATTGCAAGTGTCACAAATGTTTTGCAGAGTTGCGAAATAATTTGCACTTTCTATGTCACAGGAAACGGCTTCTTTGCCGAATTCCTAATTCCAACATTTGTCAGATTTATGGCCAATCAGACCGCAATACCAGCACGTTATTGGTTGTTTGTGTCTACATTCGTGAGTCTGGTGGTTGCTTTCAAAACAATTTAAACATCGATCATCGTCCATTCTTGTACTGCCAGTTCGCCTAACATGTCGATTACCACGGTAGTTATTTGCCGCACGTGGTGGATATACACATTTCGTAAAGTCATAAACTATGTGAATGACTTCATCGATTGTTCCCAAAATCCGTTTGATCCCCGAATTTGACGGATGAATATGGTCAGTGAAATTAAAGAAACGCTATGAGAATCACTCATATAAAAAAAAAAAAATTATCGTCTAATTCACTTCTCTCAAGCGACAATAATTTCATATATCATTTTGCCAACTCGTTTAATAAATTCAATAATGAATGAGTACTCATGTAAGATCCTCTATTTATCAATACACACGCATCGCTCGGCTCGATTGCTTCGTCTAATGCAACACAATACAAGCATGCACAATGGCTCAAATATGAGGTAAATGTACTGACCTTAGTATAATCATTTTTATAAAACCGCTTCGGTGTGCGATGGATATCGGTCCGTGGATTTCCGTAACCGTTAAAAATACCGTATTTCGGAAATCGACGAGACACAATAACTGAAACAATGGCTCAAACGTGAGGTAAATGTACTGACCTTAGTATAGTCATTGTTATAAAACCGCTTCGGTGTGCGATGGATATCGGTCCGTGGATTTCCGTAACCGTTAAAAATACCGTATTTCGGAAATCGACGAGACAGTGATACTGATAGGATGTCATCGTATGTCAAAGTGATAAATAGAATTTTACATTCGTTTCTATTTAATATTGAATATATTAAACTCACCTCATATAATGTTAACATGTGAGATCCTCTATTTAAGGACCAGAACAACTCCACCCTATCAAGATAACGCGAACAGCGTAGAGACGGATGGATGGGAGTTGGTGTTCCGAGCCACAGCTGGTAACGGTGACAACGTTCATGATGCATGGACTTCAGGTATTACATATCTTCATCGTAGCTGTTAAAGTCATCAACATTTTGTACTTTAGAGCTATGACACTAGCGGATTCAGGGGATGAGGGGGCGCACCCGGCGCGCGCCACACCTAAAAATTCCGGATCATACATGTTTGTCCATGTTACTGTAGATAAAATATCAGACAATTTCGATGCACGCCCTCAGTATAAAAAAATTCTCGCTCGCTTCGATCGCTCGACGCATAATGGCTAATGAGTGGTTTAATTAACACATTGTTAAATCCTTTTATTTGAAAACGGACTTTTTACCCTATCCATGCACTACCGCAACCGTTTTATGAGGCTAGAAACGGACCCGAAAATTGACCAAAATCGTACGCTACCCCCTAAGTTGAAATCCTGGATCCGCCCCTGTATGAATCCCATTTAAAACAACTTCAGAGTTGCCAAACAAACTTTGAACGCATGTTTAGTTTAAACATATTTATTTTTACATCGATTGCGAAACATGTACTTGAAACATATATTAATCACTTTCGATGGTTTCCTGAGTAAAACCAGTAACAAGAATGTGATGTAATTATCTTGCGCAAGGTAAGATAACAGGACCACGGCGAGTATCGATACCATGACCTCTCGATCTGGAGTAAATAAACTGTTTCACCAACGATGTCACCTACATTAACAACCGCCATATTTCATTATTTGTGCTGCCTTCTTTTTTGAAAAACAAAGCTTCGCCAGTATCTTACGCGCTTTGTTTCAATATCACTGTTTTACTAATGCTTGCAAAATGATTTGACGTGTGAAGACAGGGAGATTAAATAAATATGGCAATATTATTTTGAGGAAAGCAAATATGTAACAGTTAGTATTGATATTGTTTTGTGTGTGTAGGGTAGAGGGGTTAAAGAAACGAACCCGCCAAATAGCGGCAACATTCAAAACTCTGTTCAGGGGTACAGGTCATATAAAAATGTAAAAGTATAGGTTTATTCACGGGTTCTTAAAATAAACAATATGAAATGAATGATGAGTTGGTAACACTTAATTCGCCACTCCATTTTTGGGGTTTGATCAGGCTGGTTAAAGCTCTTTATATTGTGTCTATAGAGTTTGAATTCTCAAATTATGTAAGTTATATACATATACCTCCTCGTCAGTAGGTTTAGAAACTGTGTAAAATGTGCCTGTTGATAAGGGCTTTATTTAAACATGTTTATTTTTTAAACATATTTTCATAACCATTTTTTGTTCATTTACATGTACTGCAAGAAAAACTGCCAAGTCGTTCACCATAACAATCAAACAAACTATTGCTAAATGTCTTCAGAAACCTCGCTGAAACACGCGTGCATGTACGAAGTTTGTTGGCTATCTCAGGGTGAGTTTTTGAAAGGGTAGATTAATGGTTCTACGGTATGACTAAAACGATTCTCTTAACTATATAACACATTATAGCGGTAAACTGTTACATTCTGATATAAACGTATAAACAAACATAACATGTGCTTTAATACTGTAATTTATTATATACTTCCCAGTGAAATAGTGGATTGTATGGTTAGAATAAACCTTATATTCTCATTGTTTTATATTTTCACAGTGAGAATATAAGAACTTATAACCTCACTGCCGGAAAAAAATGGAACTACTTTTTTCTACATTTGCTTATAACAGTCATAATGCGTGTCAAAGTTTAAAACTATATTCTATGCGCGCTAAATATATGTAAATCGCCTCACGCGCTGGCGTTACTATATTTATCCGCGAATACGTTTAAGGGGAACTGCCGGAACGAAACGTATTTTCTGTTTGAAACAGTTTGGTAGTGTTGCATGATAAAAAGTATATAATAAATAGAGTATGTGTTGGTTTGTCGTGAATATAGGACTTATTTTCAACGAGAAGTGAGAAAACTTATATTTTCACGAGTGCTTTAGCCCATTCTCCATTTACAGCGAAATAAACTTATGAACAATGGCCTCAAAACCTGCCCACCTACCTGCAGAACTGCAGAGTTAATTCAAATTCTTTATAGACACTACAATTTTCGCTGGAGTCATGATCATTATTTTCTGCCAATTCTCGAATAGCACATGAAAAAATTCAGGGATGACGATGTTTGCTTTAAATGTACTTGAACATGAATTAGTCCCGAGATAATCAGCTGAAATAGTACACGTTGCATATTATGACTTAACACTGAATTTCATATTAACCAACTGTAAAGCAACGTGACACTTAAGTTACTATATCCGGGCGACGGAAGTTCGGTAAGCGTGTCGTAAATATGATTACATTTTATATTTTAAGATATTTGTACAAAAACTTAATTGCATTGCTAAATATAAATATTGACGAGAAAATCTCTAGATCCATTGTCACGTCATTATAGGATCCACAATCCGCCGGTCATCGTACAAACAAAGAGGAAAGCATAGTGGCGAACTGTAAATAGGTCAACCACTAAACATGTAGTACGTTGCAAAATGATAGGCTCATAACCTTTTTTGATAAAATGGTTAACAAGTTTAAAAAATATTGTATGAACGTGATTATGAAGAATGATTATGACCAAGGATCTTACGAAGTTTGTAAATCACATTGTGTTTGTCGCAGAATAGTTCTTAAATTACTTTTATATTTTAAAAAATAGATCTTGGTAACGATAATAACATTTTGCAAAGGTTTTTCGAAGTTTATTTAACGGTAGTTCTGCTGGAGTAGCTTTTCAGTTATACAAATATGACAAATATTAAAGTCCTCAACACGACTACAAGCTTACAAGAAACGAATAAGTTGAGAAACGTGGACCTCATAATAAGTAGCTCGGGAAACATAAGGAGTTAAAGCCTTAAAGTTTGGGCTCGATGATCGCAAATGACCAGTGAGTAATAACACTACTGATTCCTATTCGGGCTACTGCAAAAGTCGTCACACAGCACTAAACAAACGTATACATGTATATACCTTATATATCCCTTTTGGACTGATACATATTATATTATATTGTACAGTAAGTTATGGAAAAGGTACTTCTTTTGTCATTACTATACAAATAGTAAAACTATCAAAACATACACCTATAATTTATTTTTCAGGAAAAGCAGTCACTTATGCGAAACCAGTGAACATGGAACGATCACTTGCCAGCCATTATCGCAGTTCAAAAATAAACAACTGGAGCAGCCACATGATAAAATATGTGAAATATGTCCTCTATGAAAACGGGAGAGAAGTTGCTTTCATAATGTTCGATGGAACCGGAAGTACCCAATCAAGCTGGTTTGACAGAAGCCGGATAATTAATTCGTCCTGGCCTGACCTCACATCCACAAACACGTACAATTACTTCTCTATAAATGGACATTTGGTCAGTAGCATCGATCGTCGATTCTTCATCAACAACATCTACGGCGGATGTGACGTTGATAAAGGTCACATAGTAACATTGGATACGACAAAAGTTGGACCATGTGGTTTTGATAAACAACCAACTCTTCCCCAGTTTCTGTATTCGAAAACCACGTCAGCTGATCTCTGGAACACTCGCATGTTCGGGAGGGCTGATTATTTGGCAGTCTTTATGAAAACTTGTACTTAAAGTTGCATGTAAATTGGATCTCGAGTAATTATTCGAGAGAATCTATCTCGGGCTCTATATGAACTCGATCCATATGACGTGTGTGTTGTGCCAGCTAGTCTGTAATTATGTTTTCACAGGAGCGTATGCCTAAGTACTGCCTTACCACTGCAATGCTAGAATAGTTATTATTTGATTCATTTTCTTTAACAAAATAAAGTTAATATTATATGTATTGTTCAAATATACTGCTTGGTTTTGCTTTGACTATGTGCGTGCGTGCGTGCGTGCGTGCATGCGTGTGTGTGTGTGGGTGCTTTTACTGTTTGAGTGCTTTTACTGTTTTACTGTCAGTGTGTAGTTTCGTGTATATTTTCCTAAAGCGCGCGCGCGCATGTGTGTGTGTGAGTGTGTGTGTGTGTGCTCACGCGTGCGTAGGTTCTCTGAAATGAGTGTTCGACACTGCTAACAAGGGACGTTATTTGATAAATGCTTGTCTGTACTCGCATGTATATTGTATATACATATATCCCTTTAATAAACTATTGATTACTTACTTATATGTTTATGTCATATATGATAAGGAAGTTTTATATACGATACGTTCGAATTACGTTAGTTTCATAAAGCACATACACGACCAGGAAGAAATTATCTATTACTCATAGTCATGAACCTACTTTCACCTTTCATAACTCACTATTCATCACTACATTAGAAGTGATACACGTACTTCGAGGCTTTTGCAAAATACAAGAAATCTATGTTTTGAAATTAAACATGTTCAGCGATATTTTGGATAGACATAATTTAAGTGTGGTTGTGTTTGAAATTTAAATATAAATGTAGTAAGTATATTTTCATGCTTATAATTATGTAATTCATACTGAATACTGGGTAAAACAGGCCAATATAATCGATGTATTATAGATATAGGATTGGAAATGTAAAAGTTTTGCAATTCAAGTATATAATGTCCTCCTAAGGAAAGTAGTTAAAACAATGTAGAAAATATCACACTATATATATTTTTTTTGCATCAACTGGAATTTTATATATTATGAACTGGAAAAAATAGCGTGATATTTTCTACATTGTGTAAAAGTTTTAGTTTCAATCAATGATGGAAACACAAATAACATTGTAATGTAATATGTTACAGGATGCAACCGAGCGGTAATTATGTTATTTACACTGTCCTGCAGGTGCGTATTTAGGCATACTCCTGTACGCCCTGGCGTACTCTAGAAAATCGAATGTGAAACAATAATAGTGCTTGTTTTTTAAAATCAGCAATAAAAATTGAAGAGGGTAGGGGGTGAGGCACTATTAAAAACACAATGAATGGAGGCGAGAGCCTCCATAATATCGCTCAAATGAAGCCACAAACCTCCGAAATTGCACTCACACCCCCTCCCGCACCCTCACCCAGGGCGTATTCTCCAAAAGGCTCTGGCTACGACCCTGTACCTGTATAATTGGGATGACACTTAGGTAAGAGTGAAGTTTGATACAGAACTTTAATTAAACATAAGTGTCTATCCAACTTTTTTAACCCATGTATGTATGTGGGGTCGGTGTCTCGTACTTTAATTAAACATAAGTGTCTATCCAAATTATTTAACCCATGTATGTATGTGGGGTCGGTGTCGCGTACTTTAATTAAACATAAATGTCTATCCTACTTTTTTTAACCCATGTATATATTTGGGGTCCGGGTCTCGTACTTTAATTAAACATAAGTGTCTATCCAACTTATTTAAACCATCTATATATGTGGGGTCGGGGGTCGCGTACTTTAATTAAACATAAGTGTCTATCCAACTTATTTAAACCATCTATATATGTGGGGTCGGGGGTCTCGTACTTTAATTAAACATACGAGTCTATCCAACTTGTTTAGCAGAGGTATATATGTGGGGTCGGGGTCGCGTACTTTAATTAAACATACGTGTATATCCAACTTATTTAACCCATGTTTATATGTGGGGTCGGGTGTCGCGTACTTTAATTAAACATTAGTGTCTATCCAAATGATTTAACCCATGTATATATGTGGGGTCGGGGTTGCGAACTTTAATTAAACATAAGTGTCTATCCAACCTTTTTAACCCATGTATATATGTGGGGTCGGTGTCGCGTACTTTAATTAAACATAAGTGTCTATCCAACTTTTTTAAACCATGTATATATGTGGGGTCGGTGTCGCGTACTTTAATTAAACATAAGTGTCTATCCAACTTTTTTAACCCATGTATATATGTGGGGTCGGTGTCGCGTACTTTAATTAAACATAAGTGTCTATCCAAGTTGTTTAACCCATGTATATATGTGGGGTCGGGGGTCGGGTACTTTAATTAAACATGAGTGTCTATCCAACTTTTTTAACCTATGTATATATGTGGGGTCGGTGTCGCGTACTTTAATTAAACATGAGTGTCTATCCGACTTGTTTAACCCATGTATATATGTGGGGTCGGGGTCGCGTACTTTAATTAAACATAAGTGTCTATCCAACTTATTTAACGCATGTATATATGTGGGGTCTGGGTCGCGTACTTTAATTAAACATACGTGTCTATCCAACTTATTTAACCCATGTATATATGTGGGGTCGGTGTCGCGTACTTTCATTAAACATAAGTGACTATCCAACTTGTTTAACCCATGTATATATGTGGGGTCGGGGTCTCGTACGTTAAGTAAACATAATTGTCTATCCAACTTATTTAACGCATGTATATATGTGGGGTCGGGGTCGCGAACTTTAATTAAACATAAGTGTCTATCCAACTTATTTAACCCATGTATATATGTGGGGTCGGTGTCGCGTACTTTAATTAAACAAAAGTGTCTATCCAACTTATTTAAACTATCTATATATGTGGGGTCGGTGTCGCGTACTTTAATTAAACATAAGTGTCTATCAAACTTATTTAACCCATGTATATATGTGGGGTCGGGGTCGCGAACTTTAATTAAACATAAATGTCTATCCAACTTGTTTAACCCATGTATATATGTGGGGTCGGTGTCGCGTACTTTTATTAAACATAAGTGTCTATCCAACTTGTTTAACCCATGTATATATGTGGGGTCGGGGTCTCGTACTTTAATTAAACATAAGTGTCTATCCAACTTATTTAACGCATGTATATATGTGGGGTCGGGGTCCTGTACTTTAATTAAACATAAGTGTCTATCCAACTTATTTAACGCGTGTATATATGTGGGGTCGGGGTCGCAAACTTTAATTAACCATAAGTGTCTATCCAACTTATTTAAACCATCTATATATGTGGGGTCGGTGTCGCGTACTTTAATTAAACATAAGTGTCTATCAAACTTATTTAACCCATGTATATATGTGGGGTCGGGGTCTCGTACTTTAATTAAACATAAGTGTCTATCCGATTTTTTTACCCCATGTATATATGTGGGGTCGGTGTCGCGTACTTTAATTAAACATAAGTGTCTATCCAACTTATTTAACCCATGTATATATGTGGGGTCGGGGTCACGTACTTTAATTAAACATGAGTGTCTATCCAACTTTTTTAACCCATGTATATATGTGGGGTCGGGTTCGCGTACTTTAATTAAACATAAGTATCTATCCAACTTATTTAACCCATGTATATATGTGGGTCGGGGTCACGTACTTTAATTAAACATAAATGTCTATCCAACTTTTTTAACCCATGTATATATGTGGGTTCGGTGTCGCGTACTTTAATTAAACATAAGTGTCTATCCAACTTATTTAACCCATGTATATATGTGGGGTCGGGTTCGCGTACTTTAATTAAACATACGGGTCTATCCAACTTAGTTAACCCATATATATATATGGGGTCGGGTTCGCGTACTTGAATTAAACATAAGTGTCTATCCAACTTATTTCTGTTTGAATGGAATGCGATTTTTTTTATTTAGTGCATTTCGCGAATGCTACCTTATCTCATGTTGTATTGCTATATGTGTACACCATTTGGAAATATTTGATTTGGTAGCCTGTTAAAGTTATTGTATTGTTGTTGTAAATCACATTGAATCACATTAAATAGGAAATTTGCTAAGTAGTAGTACTAAAATGTTTCTGAGTATGTTGCCACAGGTTTTACAATATACAATATGTATAAACCAAGTATCAGTAGCAGATACAAGCACTATATGGAATATTGTACTTGTACTAGGAAACTATTTATGTGTTCATAAAACAGGAATATTGAGAAAGATAGTATGTGATTTTATAAACTTTATATGGATTTAGTTTACTGTATATTGACCCTTCTACCTAGACTGGAATGTAAAGCTTTTATATTACAAATTCTATAATATTAATTAGAAATAAAGGCATATGACGTCACAAACACAAAAAGGGTTGACAACAGGGTTACCGCCTTGGAACGGTCAGTGGCAAAAAAGGCCGCTGGGGGTTTAAAACAGGTTCTATGGTGCACCAAACCTCACACGTACCCTACTGTCATCTCAATAAAACGGGACAGTGTAAATAATGAAATAATGAAATCCCCGCCATGAACTATTCTCCAACCAACAAGGCAGCATTAATAGGCAATATAAAAATCATCTTTTCTCGCGTAATATGCACTGTCATAAAATGTAAACATACTGTTACATTGGCACTAGATTATAAGTTGCGTCTGCTACAATTTTGGACCAACAATTATAAATTAAAGACAAACAAACGGCGATCAAAAGTAACAACATGTAACAAATTAAAAGATGCATCACGTAAACAAATCCAGGATGCATCCAAATTAAGAAAGTTATGAAGGAAAACACCACATGAATAGAGCGCTTTGTAACGGCAAAGTAACACTGCGTTTATCTAAACCCTATCCGGGTGTTCAGGTCATATTATAATGTATAAGTGTCGATTAAAAGTATATTATTTTTCACAGGTTCTTAAAATACCCGTGATTGAATATGCGTAAAATGAGTTATGCGTTGGTAACTCTTAATTCAACGTACGCTCCAGTTTTGGGGTTTGGCCTTTGGTTTGGGTTGGCTGGTTGAAGCCTTCTATATTGTGTCGATAGAATTATGTAAGTTATACCTATACCTCGTCGCCAGTAGGTTAAAGGGAATCTAGCGACACAGCCAAACACGCTCTGTTATTGAGAGTTTTGAAAAACATGGAAGATCGTGACAGAATTATCAAAATCGGATAATAAACAAAAAAGATATGGCCATTTAAAGGTTGGTCTAAAACGGATATGGGAGCCGCCATTTTGAGAACTATGATGTCATAGTTCCATATTACCATATAATTATGGAATATTGATAAATATCATTTAAAACGAAGAAAATCACTGCAAATTAATGCAAACATTTTTACTGTTCATATAAAGCATTATTGCCAGTGAGTTATTACATATTTTTCATACAGTTGCTGTCATTTTTCCCTATAAAATTTTTCCCTATAAATCAGTAAATTTTCAAATTTATAAATATTCCAGATATGGTCATTTAGAACTGTGATGTCAAAGCTCTCAAAATGGTTCAAAATGGCCGCTTCCATATCCGTTTCAACAGAAACTTCATATGATCATATCTTCTTTGTGTATCATCCGATTTTGATCATTCTTTCACCCTTATTCAAGTTTTTCAGAACTGTCAATAATACAGATGGTTTGGCCGTGTCGCTACATCTCCTTTAAGAAACGGTGTACATATGAGGTAAAACTTGGCTGTTGTTGGCGGGATAGCTACTTTAATAAAACGATAAATATAACATGATTTCTAATGTATTTTCCAGCACTAACCAGTAATAGCCAGTGTTAAGAACCCAGATAATTGGCTGAACCCACAATTACCACAATCACCCAATGTGGGACAGAAGATGAACATGGTGAAGTCAAGAGAGTCTGGCCTTTCTAAATTGCAACATCTAGAAGTATTGTGAAAAAATAATGTCTAACTCAAATCGTGCAAGGTCGACTAAACCAGTCATTCTTCTTGATCATGCCTCGTGTGTGTATATCGACATATCGGTATGTTCAAAATATTGACCGCCTGTTAGCCGGAAGGCAAAGGGGCAGAAAATAGTGCACTGATGCTATATAAACAATATAGCCGTTAGCCACACGTGTTGATGTACGATGTGCGTTGCAGATAGATGAAGATTTTATCACTGCTTTCATGTAGATCTATTGGTGGACCGATTGGCTAAATGGCATTGCAAAACTTTGATGATATATTTTATTTTGAATGCAAATTCGTTTTGGCGCGATTCTAGGCGCGTAATTTTAAGATGACGTAACCAATATGGTGACCTTCTAGATACATTCGAGTTTTGCTTCAAGGAAGTGAACGATCAGCGCGAAATGTTGCGAATGTTCTAGCTCCAGTATCTTGAACACTAAGAAGTAAAAACAGTTTCAACTGAATAAATTGATAATCGGTTAATGACATTGTGAAGTCGTTCAACAATCATGTATTTGAGACGTTTATATGTCCATCCTTTATTTGTATTCTATACAATCATTTCATTACCATTTCTGCAGCAGCAGAATCTCCATAACGACTGCAGCCAAAGGGGGATAACTCTAACATGTTACCGCGACATTCCAGATCGCATACCAAATGGAGTTAAGGAAGTATTTATACTGAACACTGACTTATCAATAATGCAACAAAAATATCGAGATAAAAGTTGGAAATTCGTTACTAAATTAGATATAACTTTAAACCCAGAAAACGAACATCGTTGGATAAAGGATAATAGTTTCCTGGGACTAACGAACCTGAAAAGTCTAGGAATTCATGGAAAAAACATTTATGGCATTAATAGCACTGGATTAGCAGGCTTAGAAAATCTTTCTCACCTTGACCTAGCTGAATGTGAAGAATTAAATAATGTTGTACCATCTCTCACAACAGAAAATGCTCTTCCCAATCTTAAATCCCTAAATCTCAGAGGTGTCCATTCAAATGCGGGAAGATATTTTGTATTAAGTGCAGAATTTTTAAATATGCTCCAAACGAAATCCATAACTAAGCTGAGTCTTAGTGGAACAAACATTATGATAAATAACGCCAGTTTGTTCAACAGAAAATATTCTCTTAAATATCTTGATATATCCAATATAACATTTGTTATTAATCCACCCTATCCACCCTCACAAAACACTCGTTCTATTGTGCAAAGTTCATTTTTTGAAAACATCGTTACACTGAATATAAGTAATCCACCTAGAAGATTAATTCATTTAGAGTATTCCATGCAGAACAAAATAGCTACTGAAATAGATTGCGACGACTACACTCATTACACAAACGTGGAAAATATTTATGCAAATGACATATATGATAAAGAATTGATAATAAATAATTATTCTTTACGCGTCCCTGGCTGTGGATTGAAATTTAAAACTTTCCATTTTCGAAGAAACAATATAAGAAAATTAAATGCAACTGTTTACTGGCCTACACCGTCACTTACAGAAATTGATTTGTCATCAAATGGTATGTCCTATCTTTCACCAAAAGCCTTTGAAGGATGTCATGGTCTCAAATACTTGTATTTGCAATACAACAATTTGTCTCAAATGGAAACATTTCCAGAGTTTGTTGACCTTCTTAAAACATTTTCTCAACTTGAACATTTAAGTATGGCTTACAATAAACTTACATTTATCCCTTACAAGATGTTTCGCAACAACACCCAACTCAAAATTTTGGACTTAATGGGAAATGAATTAAAGTCAGTCATGTTTCATCTTGAACATCTTGTTACGCTTAAAACATTGGATTTAAGGTTGAATAAAATACTGTATTTAGATGGCGATGGGTTATTGCAGCTGCAAAACTTAATTACAGTACTAAAATATGATGAGAAAAATGAATTTGATGTAAATTTTGATGGCAATCCATTGGAATGTTCATGTAAAAGTTTGGATTTTATCAAGTGGTTGGAAACATATAATCAGCCTCAAGTTCATAACGTTTATAAATGTACCCTGGAAGGTAACACATATGACATTGATGCAACAGCTGTTGAAAAATCTAATTATCTGTGTCACAAAGCCGGTATAATTGCAGCCAGTTCTGTTGCATCGTTTCTTGTGATGGCCATTATTGTAGTAATAGTTGTTAAAGGAATATATATAGGTAGAAAGAAGAAATATGACAATGGTATCGAGAAATTCTTGGATTACTTTAAACAAGGAAAACTAAAACAGAAACATCTAGTTTTATTATCACACAGTAGTGATGATGAGGATTTGGTGAAGATGAATGTGTATCAGCAATTAGACAATAACTTAAGGAAACTTGCCCCTGGAATTAACAATGATATCATCTGTCTTGGAGATATTCATTTCCAGCCTGGAGCTCCTCTCCTTAATGAAATAATGAGATGTGTGGAAGAATCTTGTGTCGTGCTATTTTTAATTTCACGAGCATTTTGTACGAGCGCTTATTGCAGAATGGAACTAGAAGAAGCGTACCAACAAGAAAAACCAATCATTCTCATGTTTAAAGAACATGTGGAACAAACTATAATGCCTCTGTATCTGAAGAATATTTTCCAAAGGTTAACTAGGGTCAAACTTGTACAAATGAATGGTCAGTATGAGCCGGAGTCAGGATGGCAACGTGTTTCCGAGTCCATAATAGAGTTGGCCAGTAGGACACAGGAACAAAACATAGGTGTTGATATGGCCTAGCATAGGAACAAGCACAGGTGATTGTATGGTTTTGGTGTAGCACACCCATTGCAACACAGGGAGTGTCGGCCAGGTTAGTTGTATAATGGCGGGCAATAAATAATTCTCATTTCTTTTTGTAAATAAAGGCATTTTCACTGATTTAAAGTGCTATATTTAGTTTATATCACATTGTTGATCTATTTGTTACATTTTTTAAGCATTGTCATGCTAAAATTGTGAGTTTTTAATTTGTTTGCTTATATGTAAATGAGTGTATGAATACAATATTTTCGCATCTCAGTGTTTATGTTTTTAAAGGGAGCATTCATTCATGAGATAAGTTCTTTCTTAGAAGATATATGACCCCCATTTGTCTGTGGATATTTTGGCAGCATATGTGTCATTTGTGATGACAATGTAACTTATGCATTTTTAATTTGGGCCTAGCTATGCATGACAACATGGCATTTCAATTTTAATTCACACAAAACTCAATGCAACAATCAATGGGCGTGTTACACCTTTAGCATAAGAACAAACACAAGGGCTGATGTAGCCTAACATAAGAACAAACATGTATCACATACTTGCCAATAAATACAGTGTTTTTGAATTTACGATACGGCAATGGCGTAACTATTCATATCAATCACCCGGGCAATAAAGCTTTATCACACGGGCCGGCTAACTACGGAAAAGCGGACCGTGTTACGGAAAGAGCCGAATGCTTTTCCGACTAGTTTACATTCATTTCCATTCAGAATATTACCGGTTTATTCAATACGATACATAAGAACATGAGGAAAGTTGACCCGCTATTCATGGTAATAAGCGCATCGGATTTATACGTAATCACATCGAGAATAGTACCCGTAACAGCCCTCGAGCTAAAATTCTCAGGCTGATATGGCGTCTCTGTTAGGTGATAGACTGGGTCTTTATCCTTCATGGTGAACCAAGTTTTAATACTGTTAAAATTATAGTATTTACATTGTTCTTATTTTAAAACCCTGCATATGTGAATATTTATGCAAATTGATTCAATATATGTATCTTTCAAAATCGAATCTTGAAAATTATCATATTTTTACTCTGCCATACTGCCATATTTTACAATATAATTTAAGGATAAAAACCGAGTAACACAAATGTTATCATCTGATGAAAATAAGGTAAAATCTCAACATTTTGGGAATGGAATTATGAATAAGGTGTAATATGAAAATACCCATTTAATATTCTCTATACAATTTAAAGTGTATATATATATACTATATTAACTGGGAGAGAAATGTAGAAAACAGCGTAATATGGGTTTTGAATTAATTGTTTGTCTGACTTTCATGAATTTTTGTCAATTTCGTTTAACATGTATATGCTAATTTTTATTTTTTCAGAATTGTATAACATATTAAAAAACAAGCTATGGACTATGATAAGCACGTGTTTTCTTTGTTTATGATATAATGCAAAGACCATTATATATATTCCTTAGAATATAACTTTTATGGGACTTCGAAACAAGATAAAACGTATTTACTGAAACGCAAAAGAAACGCAGCTCGGGAATTTCCGCTATATATTATATATACTGCACACTTAATTACATATATATTATATATACTGCACACTTAAGATCTCACTACACACTTAGCTCCCTTGTATGTGACTGTAGGATGATTCTTACACCATAAAAAGTAGAGGTGTGTTCTTCGGTTTGAGATATTTTTAATAATTGGCCATGGATATTTTCTTTTCCTGTTGCAGGTGAGAAAACAATAGTGTGAGATTGGATGAACAGCGATTAGACGACACTGACAGCAAAATGTGACACATTTGTGGGTGCTCAAAATGTGTATGAATTTAGGTGCAAACTGTTTAGTGAAAGCCGAAAAGAGTACCTTGCCTGACACCACTCCTATTTAAAAAAAAAAAACTGGGCTATGTACCAGATTTTATGGATTTTTATGAGCAGCAATAACTGTATTTTACCAAAAAAATACTTTTAGACTTTAAAGGTTTGATTTAGAATGGGAAATTGGACTTTATTCACTATGGCCAACACAGTAAAATCGAAGTGTGTAGTGAGACCTTAATTACACATAATATTCCAAAGAAATCCCAAGATGTTTTGTAAAAAAAAAAGCGCAGTTAATTAGAGAAAGGACACAACTGTGATGTTGTAGACGTTTTAATCACAGTGCACGTTGTAACAAGAAATTCATAAATGTTGAAGTTCCCCTTTGAAAAACTGAGCCAGTTCAGTACTGTATTTAACGTAAAGAGTTTGCAAAATGTTGCATCCTAAGTTTGCTCAGATGCTTGAGACAAACAGGTACTCTGTCAATAACGAAACGTTGAAGGAATACTATTTGCTGTATTATGTGTTGTTTTAGTATTTTTTTACGAAAGGAAAGGTCTTAAGTAGCCATGTACCATTCGATTAACAGCAGTATATTGTACACACAAATAGCGGAAATTCCCGAGTTGCGTTTCTTTTTCCTTTTCCTTTAGTATATATTCTTCGTCGTCAGTAGGTTTAGAAAGGGTGTACATATGTTGTAAAATTATGCTGTTATTGGCGGGATAGCTCCTTTTATCCAGTTTATTTGCTTTCATAGAATTAAATAAAAAGTTGTTTTCACTATTTTCCTCAGTGTTTTGATTGAGAAAATGCATAAAGCCATGGCATATATAGCATAAAGCAATGAGATACATAGCGTAAAGCCATGCATAAAGCCATGACAGATATAGCATAGACATGCATAAAGCCATGACATATATAGCGTAAAGCCATGCATAAAGCAAGACAGATATAGCATAGACATGCATAAAGCCATCACATATATAGCATATAGACATGCATAAAGCCATCACATATATAGCGTAAAGCCAAGACATATATAGCACAAAGATAAAGCCATGACATATATAACATCAAGCTATGACATACATAGCATAAAGTCATGACATATATGGCATAAAGCCATGATATATATAGCATAAAGCCATGACTTATATATCATAAAGCCATGACTTATATATCATAAAGCCATGGCATATATAGCATAAAGCCATGACATATAAAGATAAAGCCATGACATATATAGCATAAATCCATGACATATAAAGATAAAGCCATGACATATATAGCATAAAGCCATGACAGATATATAGCATAAGCCATGATATATATAGCATAGAGCCATGACAATATATAGCATAAAGACATATACAGGGGACTTATAGCATAAAGCCATGACAATATATAGCATAAAGCCATTACATATATAGTATAAAGCCATGACATATATAGCATAAAGCCATGAAATATATAACATCAAGCTATGACATATATAGCATAATGCCATGACATATATAACATAAAGCCATGGCATATATAGCATAAGGCCATGACATATATAGAATAAAGATAAAGCGATGGCATATATAGCATAAAGCCATGACATATATAGCATAAAGTCATGACATATAATGCATAAAGATAAAGCCATGACATATATATCATCAAGCTATGACATATATAGCATAAAGCCATGACATATATAGCATAAAGCCATGACATATATAGCTTTAAGCTCGAACAGGTTCGGTCTTTCCCGATCGGCAAGACGTGCATTACGTGGTCCCGCCTTAATTCAATTAAGCGATGGGAAAGCTTATATTAGCAGCATTTTATAACGGATGTTTCGTCAATAAAACACGTTTAACACGACACAATAAGTGTACGTTATGTGGCATTTTTGAAGGTTATGTCATCAATACAATCTCACATTTATGTCTGTTATATACTGAATTTATTAAAATTGCTATGATGCTTGTGTAGTAGGGTCCGATTTTGGACATGAAAATTGGTTTAATTAGTTTCATTAATTTGCCCACTAGTTACCCCTCTTTTATATTCCCACTTGGTACCTCTCAGTTTTAATTAACTCAACTGGTCCAGTGTTTTGATTTTATTGGTCGATGTTCTTCGGTTATTGGATGGAAAAGGTGGACACCTCCCGTCATCAGTAAGAATCAACACTTCCTCACTTACAAGTCGAGCTCCCAGTGGGATTCGAACCCGCAGCGGCGGAAGCTCGACTTGTAAGTGAGGAAGTGTCGATTCTTACGGATGACGGGAGGTGTACAGTATTGGTTCTACCCAGGAAAATCGACCGTCATATATAACCTTACATGTGTTGAAAATGACGTAAAACACCAAACAAACAAAAACTGAAAAGTCGTTGTCTTTTATAGAAAATGACTTCTAAAGTATTTCAGTTTACTCGTTTTGGAGAGAATGAGGTTCGGTTACATAAACAGTTTCCAGCGCAAGACATGTGAGACGTGAGATTGTGAAGCAAGCAGGGCTTTAATCCCTAAGATTAGAGCTGTCTGTCTAGATTTTACAGTCATCAGGCTTTGAATGCATATTACGGTTTATTACTAAGATTAGAGCTGTCTGTCTAGATTTTACAGTCATCAGGCTTTGAATGCATATTACGGTCTATCACTAAGATTAGAGCTGTCTGTCTAGAGTTTACAGTCATCAGGCTATGAATGCATATTACGGTTCATCAATAAGATTAGAGCTGTCTGTCTAGATTTTACAGTCTATCACTAAGATTAGAGCTGTCTGTCTAGATTTTACAGTCATCGGGCTTTGAATGCATATTACGGTTTATTACTAAGATTAGAGCTGTCTGTCTAGATTTTACAGTCATCAGGCTGTGAATGCATATTACGGTTCATCACTAAGATTAGAGCTGTCTGTCTAGATTTTACAGTCATCAGGCTATGAATGCATATTACGGTTCATCACTAAGATTAGAGCTGTCTGTCTAGATTTTACAGTCATCAGGCTTTGAATGCATATTACGGTTCATCACTAAGATTAGAGCTGTCTGTCTAGATTTTACAGTCATCAGGCTATGAATGCATATTACGGTTCATCACTAAGATTAGAGCTGTCTGTCTAGATTTTACAGTCTATCACTACGATTAGAGCTGTCTGTCTAGATTTTACAGTCATCGGGCTTTGAATGCATATTACGGTTTATCACTAAGATTAAAGCTGTCTGTCTAGATTTTACAGTCATCAGGCTTTGAATGCATATTACGGTTTATCACTAAGATTAGAGCTGTCTGTCTAGATTTTACAGTCATCGGGCTTTGAATGCATATTACGGTTTATCACTAAGATTAGAGCTGTCTGTCTAGATTTTACAGTCATCAGGCTTTGAATGCATATTACGGTTTATCACTAAGATTAGAGCTGTCTGTCTAGATTTTACAGTCATCAGGCTATGAATGCATATTACGGTTCATCACTAAGATTAGAGCTGTCTGTCTAGATTTTACAGTCTATCACTAAGATTAGAGCTGTCTGTCTAGATTTTACAGTCATCGGACTTTGAATGCATATTACGGTTTATCACTAAGATTAGAGCTGTCTGTCTAGATTTTACAGTCTATCACTAAGATTAGAGCTGTCTGTCTAGATTTTACAGTCATCGGGCTTTGAATGCATATTACGGTTTATCACTAAGATTAGAGCTGTCTGTCTAGATTTTACAGTCATCAGGCTTTGAATGCATATTACGGTCTATCACTAAGATTAGAGCTGTCTGTCTAGATTTTACAGTCATCAGGCTGTGAATGCATATTACGGTTCATCACTAAGATTAGAGCTGTCTGTCTAGATTTTACAGTCTATCACTAAGATTAGAGATGTCTGTCTAGATTTTACAGTCATCGGACTTTGAATGCATATTACGGTTTATCACTAAGATTAGAGCTGTCTGTCTAGATTTTACAGCCATCGGGCTTTGAGTGCATATTACGGTTTATCACTAAGATTAGAGCTGTCTGTCTAGATTTTACAGTCATCGGACTTTGAGTGCATATTACGGTTTATCACTAAGATTAGAGCTGTCTGTCTAGATTTTACAGTCATCGGTCTTTGAGTGCATATTACGGTTTATCACTAAGATTAGAGCTGTCTGTCTAGATTTTACAGTCATCGGGCTTTGAATGCATATTACGGTTTATCACTAAGATTAGAGCTGTCTGTCTAGATTTTACAGTCATCAGGCTTTGAATGCATATTACGGTTTATCACTAAGATTAGAGCTGTCTGTCT